>JAVXUP010001478.1:0-229797 GCA_033070095.1 Escallonia herrerae | reverse complement strand
GGATCCTGATCCACTGTTGTGGCTAGGGTTACAGCAGTGGTGTTGTGACCCTGTCACAATCGTCCGATCTTTATGGGTGGGAAGTAAGGGTTTAGATCACACCACATCACCCACCTTTAATTCCCCTCATTTACTTTGCCGGCACCAACCACCATTCACTCTCTCTCTATCTCTCTCTCTCTCTCTCTCCAGTTCCTTCTGTGGGGATCTCCGCACGCCGTCCATTTCCCGGCGACATCACCACCACTCATAAGGATCTTCTGGCGACGCATCTACCAACACCGGCGTGCCTTCCATCGACCAGCGGCTCCTCACGCCGTCCACGGCGACACCACATCCACCGGTGAATATTCCGGCGACGCATATACCAAGCATCCAAGCCTAACGTCGGCGACATAGGGGACTCAATCTCATGGTACACCGATGACACCTCGTGGACACGGCGACGCCACATCCACCGATGAATCTTCAGGCGTCTTCTCTACCAAGCAGTCAAGCCTTACGCCGGCGACATAGGAGACTCAATCTCATTGTACACAGCGTTCCTTCCATCGACCAGCGGCTCCTCACGCCGTCCAATTTTAGGTGAAGACACATCGACGCCACATCCACCTTTCTGCGACATCGCCGGCCACTTTCCGGCAAAGACATGTCTCTTTTCTCTCTTCCCCCTAATACTGCTATTTTGTGTAAGTTCTGTATATTGATTTTGGAATCTGTATATTTTGCGGTAATTGCGTTGAGTCTTGTCCACCCTCTCCCAGTGCTTTTCATTCCCAGTCAAAGCATGCACTCGAAGAGATTATTATACCAAACCGTGCACTTTCATTGAAATTGCAACTACATTATTGATCCTGTCTGTTAGGATTATCCAAGGGAGGTAGATTTAATACAGATATCACACAAAATGGTAACAAGGAGAAGGCAAATCGAAATCATGTTGTGTAGCATACAGCTTACATCTATAAAATTAGAAGTAAAAGGCAAAAGAAAAAGATAAATATAGCTATACTTCATCAAGTGCGGCATGTATTGCAAGCGATGTACAAAGTTTAACCATAAGCAAAAGAAGAGACAATACATGTAAAGTATATATCAAGTGGGGTGGAAAATATGTGTTCATCCAATAACAAAAAAAAAGTCAAATACATATTTTAAATGAATGCTCAGGTTGCAAGTTATTCAGGACTACATTTTGAAGCAAGAAAGAAGACTAAGCAAGCTCCTGTGTGAACATATCATAATGAACTTTCTGCTTCAGTCACTGAAAAACATCGCTAAACGAGTTCAAGTAGATATTTGCATCAGAAAAGAGAGAGAGAGAGAGAGAGAGAGAGAGAACTACTGTGTGCATAAATACATCTTCCTGTTCCAACAATCAAACTACATAAAGTCTTGCTGTTCATAAATACATCTTCTTGTTCATAAATACGAATTTATGTTTATAAAAATAGCATATTATAGAGAAAGTTCTGTAGATTTACCCATTTTTTGATTGAAAATTGGGAACTGATATTGGAATGCTTGCTCAATTACAGTATTGATTTTGCGGTAATTGCGTCAAGTCAATTGCTCAATGCTTAATCTGGAATATGTTGCCGACACTCCCTCTCTCATCTCCGACGGCCTGAAACCGCACCGCTGACCTACCTTATGTCAACGCTAATCTACACCTTCCCCCCTTCCGGCTTCGCCAATTTACAGCTGGTCACTGGAGGAGAAATCGGTCTACATTGCCATGGAAGACCCATCATCGTCAACTCCTCAGGCCACCATAAGGTATCCGGACATTGACGTGTGACGGATTTTTTTCATGAATGTACCTAAATATGGACTTGATCAATCTTTATTTTTCATCAAACTGTTGGAACAAAAAAGGGATGGACTTGTCCAACAATTGATCCTAACGGATCTGTAAATTGGTTTGATTATGTTAATATACAACACTTTGATGGTGCACAATGAACACCACACCTAGACCCCAGATCCCATTCTAGTTAATGTATTTATGCTAGCATATGTTACTGCTATTTGGTGGCTTAGCAATGATCAGAGTTGGAAAAACTCAAGAATATATGATCAGAGTTTTGTGATGTACTACTCCCTGTTTTGATAACTTACTGTAACTTCAAGTACCTAGAAATTTGAATACTTATTTGTCTTGTTCTTTGTGAGGTTTTGGAGCATTGTGCACTGAGCATATTTAGTTTTGGAGCATTGGAGCATACTGTATTTAGTTTCCAGAATCCAGATGTAGATATATTTTCATGTTCTGTTTTTTAATCCCAAGATGACTATGTACAAACCTCACTAAAGAAAGAGATCAACCTCGAATGTACAACCAATGCATGTATTGAAAATGATATTGTTTATGGAGTTTAAAATTTATGAATTGCATTTATGCTTTGTGGTTATATAGTCTACACTTCTTCAAGTAAAAAGTAATGAATTTATATTCAAATGCAGCGTTGATGATTGGGTACCTAAAAATGGTATGGAATTTGATAGCCGGGAGGAAGCATGGAAATTTTGGGTGGATTATGGACGGAAAATGGGTTTTGGTGTGCGCAAAGGTTATTCAAACAAAAATCGTAAAGATGAAGTTGTCACCTCTGAAAAATTTGTGTGCAACAAAGAGGGTTTTCTGGAGATTGATAAATGTGACCATTTGTAGAAAGCTCCTAGAGCCGAGACAAGAACTAGTTGTCATGTAGGGATGAAAATTGTATTTGATCGAAAGAAATGTACGTAGCATGTTTCGAACTTTAATAGAGAACATAACCATGACCTCCATGCTCCAATATGTTTTCATCTTTTGCGATGTCAAAGAAATATAACCGAAAGTCAAGCGGTAGAAGTTGATTTGGCATATGATGCAGGCTTACACAAAAGAAATCTTTTGATTTGTTTAGCGTGAAATCCGAAGGAAGGGAACATGTTGGATTTCTTCCGCTAGATCAAAAAAATTACCTTCGGACCAAACGTGAAAAAGGATTGCAATTTGGAGAAGTGGGAAGTTTGTTGATGGGTTTCAAAGATCAAGCATCACAAGATCCATCATTCTTTTATGCATTTCAACTGGATAATGAGGAACAAATTACTAATATCTTTTGGGCAGATGGAAGGATGCGCATGGATTATGAACTTTTTGGCGACATTGTGACCTTTGACACTACATTTGCTACTAATAAAGATCATAGACCTCTTGGAGTGTTTATTGGGTTTTATCACTATAGGGAACAAGTCATCTTCGGAGCTTCTTTATTATACGACGAAACACAAGCGTCATTTGATTGGGTTTTTAGTACATTTTTTGAGGCACATAATTTTAAAAAGCCTACTACCCTTTTCACCGATCAAGATAAAGCGATGGGAAATGCGATAAGTGTTGTTATGCTGGAGGTACGACATGGTTTGTGTACCTTTCATATTATGCAAAATGCTATTAAACATCTTGGTAATTTGATGAAAGATGATTCATGTTTTTTGAGTGATTTTAATGCCCTAATGTTTGAATATGAGGATGTGACAAAATTTGAGAAGGAGTGGGAGGCATTGCTTAAAAAGTATAAAGTACACGGACATAGTTGGTTAGAGAGAACTTATGCCTTGAAGGAAAAGTGGGCTAGATGTTACATGAAGACAATGGTTACTTTAGGGGCGTAAAGTACACAACTTAGTGAGAGCACGAATGCCAAACTAAAGAAGTCGTTGAAATCGAAACTTGATATACCTACTTTTTTCAAGTTATTTGCCATGGTTGTAAGTGACAAGAGATACCGAGAGGTAGAAGCAAAGTATAATGCAAAGGAAAAAATGCCTAGAGTAAAAGTTTCTTGTTTGCCTTTATTAAAGCAAGCGGGGAAATTTTATACTCCAAAGATATTTGAGTTATTTCAACGACAATGGGAGAAAAGTCTACTAGCTCTTGTTGGAAACAAACAAGAAAGGGGTAGGTTGCAAGAATATTTGATTGTTTCTTGTGATGAGGAGGGAGAGTATGTTGTGACACATGATGAAGAGAATGCAACCTTGTCGTGTAGTTGTAATAAATTTGAAACGGTGGGAATACTTTAATTTGTGGACATGCATTGAAGGTTCTCGATGTACTTGGCATTAAGTATATTCCCGAGACATATATTCTCAAGAGGTGGACAAGAGGAGCAAGATATGGTTGTGCATTAGACGAAGATGGTCTAGATGTTCATCAGAGTGAAGCTTTGGATGTAAGTGATCGGTATAGGGAGCTTTGGCCCAATGGGTGAGATTGGCACATAAGGCTTCCGAATTTAAGGATGGGTACCTCCTCTACAAAACTAGGATGAAAGAATTGGATAAAGAAATTGAAGAGCTTAGGAAGAAGCATTATGAGTGTACGGATCATGGTTGTGAACCTAATGGTAATAAAGGTGTAGATAAGAATGCCATTGAAAGTCTTGTTGGGAATGTAAAGGGCATTAAAAAAAGGGATGGTCCACAAAAAGGAGGAAGTAAATGACATAAAAGTTGGGTAGAGAAGCAACCAAAGAAGGGGAAACAAATGGTAACCAACTCATTGGGATGTCCAAATCATGACAAGGAAAATCAAGATCCATCGCTACCACATGAGGTATTCTAATAGCGTACATATATGCATACTTTTTTTATTTTGATAAGAACTTTTAATTTTGTCTTTTTCAACATTGTTAGCGGTTATATAGTGCTTGGAGCCGCCTCAAGTATCTACTTGGAGTAACTTTGACAATGTTGAAAAAGACACGTGCGGACCAAGTTTTACCGAAATATTAAGCGTGGGGGTACCATTTTTCACATTATGCTCTATTCATCTTTGGGTGCCAACTTTTATTTACTTATCTCATCATCAATCTATTTTTCCTATGTAGGCCGGCTTGGATGACAATTTGTTGTCAAGTTTGTCTCAAGGTTCAAACCGTGCCCAATTCAATGGCAAGAAAATAATGGGGGAGTTCAACATGCTTGGTTCAAACCATATCCAATCCAGAGGCGAAAGAAGCAAAAGAGTATTTGGAGACTTCAACGTGCTTTCAAGTCAAACCTCGACGACACTTGGAAGCTATATTTTCAGATGAAAGTTGTTCGTGATAGGGCCTATGTAGCATTTTCTATTTTGGAACTCTTGCATGCCTAAAGTATAGATGATTATTTTATTTTGAATGGATATCCAAGTTGTTAGTGGTTATGAAGTTGTTGAATGCCCAAAATGGGAGAAATACCTTGTTCTTGAAAATTATTTAGTTTCATTACTTTATTTTGTTTTGAATGGATATCCAAGTTGTTAGCGGTTATGAAGTTGTTGCATGCCCAAAATGGGAGAAATACCTTGTCCTTGAGAATTATTTAGTTTCATTACTTTATTTTGTTTTGAATGGATATGCAAGTTGTTAGCGGTTATGAAGTTGTTGCATGCCCAAAATGGGAGAAATACCTTGTCCTTGAGAATTATTTAGTTTCATTACTTTATTTTGTTTTGAATGGATATCCAAGTTGTTAGCGGTTATGAAGTTGTTGCATGCCCAAAATGGGAGAAATACCTTGTCCTTGAGAATTATTTAGTTTCATTACTTTATTTTGTTTTGAATGGATATCCAAGTTGTTAGCAGTTATGAAGTTGTTGCTTGCCGAAAATGGGAGAAATACCTTGTTCTTGTAAATTATTTAGTTTCATTGCTTGATTACTTTCATATTGTGGGAAGTAAATGTATATTTTTAGATTTTCAGCGATTGTGTTTTTTTATCTAGCATAAACCATCAGTCTCTTTTAGAGAAAAGAGACACGATATATTTTCAAAAGAGCTAGTGACAAAGTTGTATCATTTTTCAAGTAAAAATGAACTTGACAATGCTTATGGAATTGCAAAGAGCTTCAATCAATCAAGCTTGCTTGCTGGTGTATTATTAAAGGTAAATTGTCTGTACATCATCATCCACAAATACCAAGTAGTAAGACAACATACTACTTATAAAAAATATATAGCCAAAATACACAAATATTCAACTTCCTTGAGACCTTATATTCAATTCCCCAAGCTCTGCATAATCTTCAATAAATGTTATTGTTAGGCACCTTATTTCAGCTTCTCACTTGTCATCGGATCACTAGGCTAACTAGCTGAAAAAGCTGTCTGCAATACTTTTACTCAACTAAAAATTCTTGTAACTCTTATGCCCCTGTGAAAAGCAAGGCATCTGAAAGCCAACTCAGCCACCTTGTGAACAAATGTTAGAGTCCAAGCATCCCTGTGTGGATCAAGAAATGGCTTTATTATCTCATCCACATGACCTTTTCCAAGCCTGTCTACTCCAAACGCAGCCAAATTAATCTCAGTGTGATGTTGCCAGAAATCAACCATCTTCATTGCCGTAATGATCTCTACAAGAACCACCCCAAAACTGCAAACATCACTTTTCTCAGAAAGATGAAAATCTGCTATAAGATGCCAAGTCTACACAGACCAGAATCTGCTACAAGATGCCAAGTCTACACAGACCAGAATCTGCTACAAGATGCCAAGTCTTAGGAGGTAGTAGCAAATAAAGGCCACGATAGTCATTAAAAAGCTCCTGCTATTTTTCACTGTAATATGATATTTATACGACACATCACTTTTCTCTGTAAACTGTAAACAACAAGAACTTTTTCTATAATATGCTATTTTTATAAACATAAATTTGTATTTATGAACAAGAAGATGTATTTATGAACAACAAGACTTTATGTAGTTTGATTGTTGGAACAGGGAGATGTATTTATGCACACAATAGTTTCTCTCTCTCTCTCTCTCTCTCTCTCTCTGATGCAAATATCTACTTGAACTCGTTTTAGCTATGTTTTTCAGTGACTGAAGCAGAAAGCTCATTATGATATGTTCACACAGGAGCTTGCTAGTCTTCTTTCTTGCTTCAAAATGTAGTCCTGAATAACTTGCAACCTGAGCATTCGTTTAAAATATGTATTTGACTTTTTTTTGTTATTGGATGAAGACATCTTTTCCACCCCACTTGATATATACTTTATAGGTATTGTCTCTTCTTTTGCTTCTGGTTAAACTTTGTACATCACTTGCAATACATGCTGCACCTGATGAAGTATAGCTATATTTATCTTTTTCTTTTACCTTTTACTTCTAATTTTATAGATGTAAGATGTATGCTACACAACGTGATTTCGATTTGCCTTCTCCTTGTTACCATTTTGCGTGATATCTGTATTGAATCTACCTCCCTCGGATAATCCTAACAGGTAGGATCGATAATGTAGTTGCAATTACAATGAAAGTGCATGATTTGGTATAATAATCTCTTCGAGTGCATGCTTTGACTGGGAATGAAAAGCACTGGGAGAGGGTGGACAATACTCAACGCAATTACCACAAAATATACAGATTCCAAAATCAATATACAAAACTTACACGAAATAGCAATATTAGGGGGAAGAGAGAAAAGAGACATGTCTTAGCTGGAAAGTGGCTGGCGACGTTGCCGGAAGGTGGATGTGGTGTCGCTGTGTCTTCATCGGAAATTGGACGGCGTGAGGAGCTGTTGGTCGATGGAAGGAACGCGGTGTACAGTGAGATTGAGTCTCCTATGTTGCCGACGTAAGGCTTGACTACTTGGTAGATAAGACGCCTGAAGATTCACCGGTGGATGTGGCATCGCCATGTCCACGAGGTGTCGTCGGTGTACCGTGAGATTGAGTCCCCTATGTCGCCAGCGTAAGGCTTAGATGCTTGGTAGATGTGTGGCCGGAATATTCACCAGTGGATGTGGCGTCATCGTGGACGGCATGAGGAGCAGCTGGTCGATGGAAGGCACACCGGTGTTGGTAGATGCGTCGCCAGAAGATCCTTATGAGTGGCGGTGACGTCGCTGTGTCTTCGCCAGGAAGTGGACGGTGTGAGGAGATCCCGACAGAAGGAACTGGAGAGAGAGAGAGAGAGAGAGAGAGAGAGAGAGTGAATGGTGGTTGGTGCCAGCAGAATAAATGAGGGGAGGCAGAGTAAATGAGGGGAATTAAAGGTGGGTGACATGGCGTGAACTAAACCCTTCCCTCCCACCCATAAAGATCGGACGACTGTGACAGGGTCACAGGACCACTGTTGTAACCTTAGCCACAGCAGTGGATCGGGATCCCTTCGTATCTTTTTGTCTCCATACGGAACTCGATCCACCGAATCTACCAAAATTTGATTAAAGTGGCAATACTTTTGTTATATGCCCACTTTTGATTATTTGTTTTAATCATTTGGAAAACCTCCTTGAGATGCACTTGTAACTTTCGTTCGGCAATGAATGTTGTACCTATTGACCTTTTACTGCCCCACTATTGTTGTTTATTTTAAAATAGCAATCATAAGCTGACTTGCAATAAATCGTACTGACGTTGTATGTATTCTATGCCACGTAATAATGTCTAACTTTTGAGCAATTCTTCAGCCAACGTCTTAGGCCGGCAACTGAGTGTGGCTCATTTGTAATCATTGTTTATAGGTAATTAATTTGTGTTTGGCCTATTTATTGGTATCTAATTCATTTGTACACTTTGGCGAGCCATGTCACGTGTTTGTGGCCTTTCTGTTTCTGACTTACACGTGGATTAGAACGTTGGCTACCTCAGCAGGACGAATTAGAAATCGCGATCTTATTTTCTTAACCTTGCCTCACGTGTCAGTAATGACACGTGTGACCTTATTTTGAATGGCTCTCTAGTGTTTGTTTCTGCACAAGGATTTGTTTTTTTTTTGACATTTTGAAATTATGTCGTTGAACGAAAACATATTTTTGGAATTTTGAAATTCCGTCTCGTAACCATTGCATTAAAGTTATCTACTTCCGCAATTTCATTCTTCAGACATTTTTGTATCCCTTTTGGTTAGTCCGTTGAGAAATTTTACTGGGCATTTGGCTCACTCCCTTATTTGTTTTTTTTCCTCAGGTGATTACTAAAATGAGACTGGATTGCAGGACTAGCTGTGTGATCGAGAGTTAGCGATTTTTATCACATAATCAGTATTGGTATTTTAGATGTAATAATTAAGATAATTGAATTTGTTTAGAATTTATTTGAGAACTCCGTGTCGGAGTAATTGGATTATAAATGTTTTAGGCTGCTATGGCATTTATTGTATCTTTGGGATTAACTAGCAGATGCTCTGAACGACCATTTGGGAGACTTCGTGATATTTTTGAGATTTTCTGACTTTATTTATTTGATATTAACTCTCCTAAAATTTGGGGCATTATAGTTGTAAACCTTTTGGTTCAAAAAATTGTTAAATTTTATTTGGTGCATTATTGCTTGTCTCGCAACTTTAGACACGAAATTTATGTAAACAAATTTTGGCATGCCAAATGGGACCACTTTGCCTGTCATCTCTTTCTTCATAGATAATTTTCAAATGATCTTCGACACATCAATGGCACCAAAGCAAGTGACTCAAGCCAATGCAGAACGTTGTGAAAAGTACCCCACAAGAAGCAGCAGCATCACTTTTACTGGTCCCATGACTCGAAGTAGGGCTAAGGATGAAATTTCTATCCCCAGTCAAGTGGTGGTATCAATTTCCGAGCCACCGACCAAGCCACGTGTGTAATGCAAGGAGAACATATCACCTATGGCCTCCGTGCTAGGGGCACCAAAGCTTGAAAGATCCCCGAAAAGACTCACCATCCCTTTAAAGCCCTTCAAAATATAAAAAGGTCAAGCCTTCAAAGGGGATGCACTAAAATTATACCCAAGATTAAGCTCTATAGCCCTTGGGTATGAAAAAATAAATTAATAAGTACAAAATCAAAGTTAAGTTGCCTTCATTTGATCAAGCTTGAAGCCCAGATTTAAAGATCAAAGTTGTATCATCTGGTTGGAGATCAAGCTCTAGCACTTCAACTAGTTTTCTTCATCTGATCAAGCTTCAAGCTCGGATTGGAAAGGCAAAGTCTAGTCTGGTTGGAGATAAAGCTCTAAAGCCCTTTAACTAGCTTCAAGTCATCTTCATCCGAGCAAACTTCAAGCCCGGATTCAAAGATGAAAGCCATATTGTCTAGTTGGAGATCAAGCTCTTAAGCCCTTCAACTAGCTACAAGTCGCCCTCATCCAATCAAACTTCAAGCCCAGCTTCGAATGTCAAAGCTGTATCGTTTGGTTGGAGATCAAGCTCTAAAGCCCTTCAACTAGCTGCAAGTTGTCTTCATCGATTAAGCCCAATGACCAAAATGAAGACCAGAATCAACGGCAAAGCTCCTCAGCACGAGCCTAAACTGCAAGATTAATGCTCCTTAGCATGAGCTTAAACTAAAAAATACATGCTTCGAGCACGAGCTTAAACTAAACAATCAACACTCCTCAGCACGAGCTTAAACTATAAGATTAACACTGCTCAACATGAGGTTAAACTGCAAATCAATGCTCCTGGACCTTATGAGCTAAAACTGTATACGGAACAAAAGAAATCACTTTGTACTTAAACTACATCTACTGATTTGATCCCTTACATGTACATGGGCAGCTTGGAGTTTTGCTTTAAGTATAGTCATCAGTAAAAAAAAGAGAAAAGAATAGAAAATGGCAGTCTATAATCAAGTCTTAAGGCTAATTAATCTGTCATGCCGAGGAATGCAAAAATCTTACTGAGTCCAAGATCAAGTCCTGTTGAGCTCTGACTTGTGGAAGTGCAGGTCAATGAGAGACAATGCAAAAGAGGGCAAACCCAATCGCAAGTCTTGTTAGGTGCATGTCCAATGAGAAATACAGACCACGCAAGGTTATGTCCGTTCCTTAACACAAGATGAAGCATATCACCCATCCCATGGCTTTCTATACACCTAATCTCTATCAATATCGGAAGCGACAAAGGATCAGAAGTGCTTGGGGAAGTAAGGAAGGCGCTCATAAAGATTCTCAGTTGCCTCCGGTCTGCTAGGTTGGTCGTCCTGTAGCCAGTGAAACTATGGATAAAGGAGTAGATTACGACAAGTCGGGAGAAGCAATGGAAAAGCGAGCAGGACCAGTACCTGCCCTTGGTCCCAAGATTTCTTTTTTTTTTTACGTATCAGCTGACCCAAGACCGTTGAAAAAGCTATATCACCCATTCTTGGTCCTAGTCTTTTGCTTGCTAGCTTTCTCTTCCTAGAGGTGACAACCATCTTTATCTTGTGAAGTTAAGGATAATAAAAGACTACATAAAAGGGTCAAGTTCAATTCTAAGTCCAGTCGAGCACACCTTCGATATGGAAAGTATGGGTCAACCGAAGAGCATCAAAATAAGGCAAGCCCAACTGTATATCTTGTCGAGCACACTTTTAATGCGATCAAATGAGTCGTCTAGGTCGCATCCCAAGTGCCGGCCAGTGAAAAACTTTGTGCATGGGGACTAGTCCAATATGCAAGTCCCTATCTCCAGTCACCAGATCTACAGTCGCAGACTGGACGCCCATTTTGGTCAGCCACCAAAAGCTTTATCAATCTTTCCTCAATGTGCTTGGTGGTCTTCAATCCAAACAGCCGTTCGTTGGCGCTGCCACTCTTGCACTGCCTTGCTATTGCCAGACTGGCGATCCGAGATCCACCGCCACTCTAACCGCCATCTCCATTCTCCACTATGGTCACTATAAGCATAAAATGTTGACAGTCAACTGTTAGCTACTATAGGTACCACTACCCAGTTGCCAAGTCTATCTCCATCCGTCCATTGGTTGACCACCCAGCTACAAGTGCCTGCCATTGCCACCATCAACAGACCTTTACTATTGCCGTCACCAGATCCACGGCTAATCAAACGCTAATCCTTTATGCAAGCACCATGAGATCCACATAAACTCACAGTCATCGTTAGTGAAACTGATACGAGGACATGCCTTGATTTGCGTGCATGTGTATGATTATTTAAGAGATGATGCAAGGATACAAATGGTTGCTGGCGATGGAGACGCCAATGGGCTCAATCGGCCATGAAGGTGGAGTCAACATAACGGTCAATGACAAAATTACTAATTTGCCATGGTAGATGGTAGGTCTTGCACAAAAAAAAGAGTGGTCCTCTCATGCGCAAAACAAATTGTATGAGAAGAAAGCCACCCACGGATGGTCGAGTCATTGACATGGTTGACAAGGTTACTAATCGCCGAGGTTCTGCCTGGAATGCCCATGCGTCGACACAATATAGCTTGATTTTTTAAGTCAGACACAAAACCCTAAGATTTTACCACCTGATTTCTGTTATGGCGGTAGCGCTTAGGTTCGACATCAATTTTGTGGGTAAACCCTCACGGGTAAGCCCAAGCGAATCGATGCCCATGGAAAATAAAAAAAAAGGAAAGGAGGCCACTTCAAGGCGACGGTCCTTATAAATATTAGAAAAATACCGCACAGGTCTTGAAGCGTGGGCAATTTTTAGACAACGAAAAATTTGTGCTAGTCAATAATTCAAAAGTTTATTAACTAATAAATATTCAGCGTTGCGGAAAATGCGCGTTTAAAGTGCTAACTTGGAACCGAATGAAATGATGGGCTAAAACCAAAGTTTATTAGAAGAAATGGTCCAAATAAAATTATTTGGTCTAGCCCAAGTGTAGTCTTGTTGCAATAAAAGTCAAAAAAGTCAACTTCTACTTAAAGAAATTACGTCTAAATTATATGGAAATGACAATCCATTTAGTTGAGAAATGCTGATTGAATTAAAGGGGAGAAAGTCCCTTTGATTACGAAGTTGAACCCCAAATCATGGGTTTTCCAAATTCTAACCGCCATCTTGCCTCTAAATAGAGGGCTTGAGTAGAGAAGAATGACACACAAGATCATCGTGGTAAGCAAAAGCTCGGCCAAAACTCTGTCGTCTCCCATGTTATGTTTCATTTGAAGAGCAACACGCACCAATCTAGTGTCGTTCTTCAATCAAGCACTTCCAAAGCACGAAGATTGACTTCTCTTTAATAAAAAAAATGGAGGAGAAAATTCTCTTTAACTTAGTTAATTCCAAAAGTCAAGGATTACTCCACTTGTTCGGGATAAAGCTTTGAAGCCCTCGAGCAAGCACTATTTCAACAATCTTTCAACCACGAAGATTAAAGAAGCTAAAAATCATGATTCAAGATCAAGCTATTTTAAGTCCTTGGATGTAACCAAATTAGAGGATTTTACATTTGTTTTTTTTGTAAAAATCACATAGTTGTGTAAACCTTTTAGTTCAAAAGATCGTTAAAATTTATTCTGTGCACTGTTTCTTGCCTCACAACTTTAGACACGAAATTTGTTTGTACAGTGAAATCTCTGACTTCATAATTAATCCATTTTGTAATGTATAGTATGTACTCTTAATTGATATATTAATCAACACTTGGTGATTTATGCCATATAACTTTGTGTAATTGTATAATTATGTAATACATGCTCTTCAAATAGAGAAAATCAAGACATTTAAAGATAGCCCGTGCTTGGCTTTTTTCCCCTTTAGGTTAATAAAATGTGCTTCTTACTACAAATAAAGAAAATCACTTCCTTTTTCTAGTTTAGCCATTTATCTAACATGTCTAGTGTTAACCTGGTCTGATTCTTTTAGCCATTTACATAATTGTCTCTTTCATGTCTATCCATCTTTTGGTTACGAAGAACATTAAACTTCTTTCTTTTGGATGTGGCACTGAATTATTGTTTTTATATTTTTCTATAGGGGCTTACATGTCCCATTCAAATGGTTGTAATTTCTCTTTCTTATATTTATATGCCTAATAGGATACTTTTGCATTATAGGATTTATAATAGTAAGAATTTGTTCTTGATGAGTGCTTGTGAAATCAAATTAGATTAACTCTTTTGCCTATAGTTGTAACTTAACTATTTTGCCTATAGTTGTAACTTAACTCCTAACTCCTTTTCATATTTATTATACTTCACTATTATATTTTGCTTCATTTAAGTGCCTAAGACAACCACTTTGGAACCATAGCTGGTACTAATTACAAGGGACATCTAGCCCATAGTTAATTGAAGCTTGTAATATAAATGAAACACTTTGTAAATTTCATAACATTTTAGTCAATACCATCAAATTTCTTGTGAAGACCTTAATGCTTACCGCAAAAAGATATTGTATCGTGCACGGCTTGCAGAAGTTAGATCAAGAGAGTTGATTGCCTTAGCAAGAGCAATCTCAGGTGTAGCAGCTACAAGTATGCCTGGTGGAATAACTGCTCATTCAAGACTCAAGTCTTGATTGTTATCAATATTTAAACAACCTTTATTATCTATATCTATACATATAAAAAAGTACAGAGCTGGTTAAATGGCTAATTTTTTTCTTCGTCAAAATGCCCTTTGTAAATACAAGCACTCGTGAAAGATTAAGGATAATTAATGTGCTTTTGAATTATAACTTTATTTTTCCTAAAATATCTTTTTGGATTAGAGTGCTATTAAAGAATAAGGGTATTTTTAATTTCTCATAGGATATCAAGCTTCGTTCCTTAATACCCTTATTGTATATATTTTGGCAGAATAAAGGGTTATTTTGACTTTTACTGAAAAAAGAAGAAACAGTTCCTATCAAGACCTATAAAATCACCCTTTACCTAGTGTCGCTTACTCTTTGAACATCAATACTGAAAAAACTTTATCAATACTTACATCCATTCATGTCGAAACTAAAGTATCCTATAGCTACTATTTTTTCTCCATCAAATTTGATAAAAGAAAACAACTTGCATATAACAAAGTTTTCTATAGCCTTTGAGTTCTTGTGCATGTATGTAGATCAATATAAGTATATAAGTACATCAAAATTATCGTAAAACTTGGTTATTTCTAGGTTTTGTTTAAAAATATATTGGTGTAAGGAAGCTATTATAAAACTCGAGTTTTCTAGTTGTTTCTAAATACATTTATAATCATAACCTTTAAGAATCGTTAGATCGAACCATTCTGCTCCCAATATAACTTGCGTTCATAGCAAAAAAATAATCCTAAATTCTTGTGCATGTATGTAGATCGATATAAGTATAAAAGTACATTAAAATTATCGTAAAACTTGGTTATTTCTAGGTTTTGTATACAAATATATTGGTGTAAGGAAGCGATTATAAAACTCAAGTTTTCTAGGTGTTTCTAAATACATATATAATCATAAGTTTTAAGAATCACTAGATCGAACCATTCTGCTCCCAATATAACTTGCGTTCATAGAAAAAAAATCCTATATAAGTTCGTTTAGAGTAATTGCAATACCTTTATATGCATGATAACTTGTTTTTCACATGATTATTGTCTTTTTATGTTTCATTCTAGCTCGGAGTACCATAAAATTGCATGATAACATACTCTTCATATGCTTATTATCTTTGTATGTTCTACTCTCATAGGTGATAGGATTAGGCCGATTAGCTGAACAACAATTGATACAAAATCTAATTTATTTGATCGAGCTAAAATGATTTTATATATATATATATGTATATATATGTATATATATATATATATATATATATATATATATATATATATATTAGCTTGAAAACTCTCAAGTTTTGATATGCAAGGGATTAAATGGCTAAATATCTTAAATAACCTTTTTAAATCTAAAAGGTGTCCAGAAACAAAGAGTGCTATTGACTTCTAAAATGGTGAGAATATATTACAACCTTTTGGATTAAGAGCTTAAAAGTTCACAAATGCAACTTTTACGAACAAAAGAGTATGATATTAATTAAAGCGGATGGGAATCCAGCCCCACTGTATGAAAATTACACCAAGGGGTTAGATGGCTAAATATGTGTTTTTATTAAGAATATCTTATTCAAATTTAAAATTTAAGGATGCTTTTGACTTTTATGAGGGTGAGGCTATATTATAAGCTTTTTTTTTTGTGGCTAAATTAACAATTTGTCGCTGGAGAGGTTAAAAGTTTACTAATGTATCTTTTGATGAAAAACGAGTATGTGTGTAATTAAAACAAGGTGGATCGAGCCCCACTTATAAAAATAATAATTCTTGGAGGTTAAATGGCTAAATATTCTTTTTCTTAAAAAACCCTTTCGATAATTAAAAGGTTTACAAAAACTGAAGGTGATTGTTTAACTTCCGAAAGGGTAGGGCAGAATTACAACATTATATTTTGCCGTTAAATATCTTAAAAGTTCGTTAATGCGTCCTTTAGTGACAAATGAGCATGAATTTTACCAAAAAGGGTAAGGATCCAACACCAGTTTATAAATATGTTTCTAAGGGATTAAATGGCTGAACATTTTTCTCCATAAAGTGGTGTTGGATCCATAGTAACTGACTTGACAAAATTACATAACATGAACAAATGCAATAACTTTCTCAGTTGCATAAACTTAACAACACACTACATCCGCATTCGTAATCACAAACATTGAAAACATGTCATTTAAAAGCTTAGACCCCAAAAGAGCAATACTTATGTGCTCATTGAGATAGTGTCATTATTGTAACATCCCAAAAATCTGGAGCTATATCGCCCTGACTCCCGGAACATTAACCTACCACTTTAGTCAAACCTATCAAATTCTGTTTATCGACACATACTTCAAAGCATCTAACAACACATCGACTCCAATTCTTTAAAATACAAGATTTTAAAACTGTTGAAACTTAAACTAGTTTTACAACTTAAAACCTCCAAAACTTAAACTTAGGTTCTTCACCAAACAACAGGCTAACAATATCGACCCATGCAGAGTCTTACTATACAGTAGTGATGGGCTCACCGGAATCTCACTGAGACTTTAAACTCATTCTCTAGCATTCTATAGCTGACCATTACCTGCAGAAGGGAATCAAATGATGGGGAGCTTTTAAGAGTTAGTAAGGTCGTACAAGGATAACCGAAGGAATTACAAGACGATTCAAAGAATCTATTGGATGATAACGTTTTAAAACATTATGACAGTCATGAACCGTCTGATAAATTCCAAAACGATCATAATCAGTCATAAATATATACCAAAAATGACCAAAGACAATCCTAGACATACACTAGAACAAACATTCACATTTATCCCAGTTTCGAAAGAAACACCAACAATCATAACCAAATACGAACACGATCTTTGAAGATCATTTCAAGCCATCATTTTAAAAATATAATGATGATTTTCCTAAAGGGTCTCAAAACGAACACAGTTACTTCAAGGGAAATAGGGGAAGAGGTTTCGGACAACCAAAAAGAGTTTGATTACATTATGGGGAAGAGTTTTAACTCAATCCCCTCCATTCAGGTATTAAGACATTCATTTGAACATCAATCATAATATAGGGAGGAGTTTTACTCGATCCCATCCAATCAGATAACCAGACATTCACTTGAACATCGTAGACATCATTCTCAAAACAATCATTAAGACGAATTAGAGATGTTGATCGTGGACAGATGCAATGTCATTCATGCAATGTGCAAAAAGTGTACACACACAATGCATGATGTATGATAACTAGACCTTCTCATTAAGGAACTAGCCTTGCATAATTACGCAGGTTCAGACCCTTATACAGCCTCCCCGCAGAACAGATTCCCAGGTCAACACATGAACAACAATCACAGAATCAACAAGAAATTCACTACTTAAAGTGCAATAAATGAGCACCAGCATAAACTCAATTAACCAAAATCAATTAGGGTCCAATAACAATTAAGCATACCGATATAATTTTTTACTTAGAATTTTAGCATAACCACAAATAAATAGCAAGAATGATTTCGAACAGTTATCAAATTTAAACACAATTATTCAACACAAGAATTGTCAAGAACAACCAGTGAGAACAATTGTGAACAATTATTGGATTTAGGCACAACAACTCAGAAGAACAAGTAACCAATTACCGAGTTTATTCAACATGATACAAGATGAGTATCGATAAGATTTTCAAATGACCGATTCAGGTTCAAGATTAGGGTTTGCTTGGCAATCACATTCTGATATCAAATGCACTTTTCAGCGTTTGACAATAACTATAAGAAAATCGAAAGCATACTTATGAACACCTATTATCGAAATTTGGGTTCAGATAAGAATCCTTACCCGAGGTTCAGATGAAAACCTCTACTTAGATCCGCAGCTAAATTCAAATCATCAGAATACCGCCCACACTGCGATACTATAAACTCAATATGGACTCATGCATATTCCCAAAAGGAACCCCCTCACAGGGTATGTAAAATTACCAAAATGCCCCTGGGGTGTAAAATTACCAAAACAGCCCCCGTACCCTTAAATCACCAAAATAGCATTTCTGTTAGTAAAATTACTCAAATAACCTTACTATATGTGAATTTACCTAAAAATACATTTTATAGGTAAAATTACCAAAATACTCCATCGGGGTGACAAAAAAAAATACCCGTGGGGGTTCCCAACACTGAAAAAATTCCAAAAATATTTTAGGCTAATTACACCTATGTACCTGAGGTTGGGATATAATTACAGTTAAGGACACTAAGTTTTAAAAGGTATCAGTCGTGTCCTTCCGTCCTTCGTCAGTTAAAAATCATATATTTTGATGATGTCATCCGTTACATATTTTTAAAATATCGATACTACCCTTAGTACAGATTTAAACCCTATTTTGTTATCTTAAAAAAACCCTAATTTTTTCAAACTGTCTCTTTCTCTCTCCAATTCCTCTCACACGCACTCTCTCTCTCTCGTGGTGAGGCGTCACGGCAGGATTGAGTCTGGGTTGCTGCAGCAAAAAATGCTTCTCTGTGATCATATGTGTGTGTAATTTGTGCGTGTGATTTTGAAGCTATGCAGCCTTGTAGCTGAGAAATGCAAGCCATAAACTCGATCTTGAACCAGCAGCAACAGTCCCAGATGATGCTTCATGACCTAGGTCAACAGCAGGAGCAAATGGTAAGCCAGCCTTCCTACATCGATTGTGCGGTGTAGTCCCATGACGACTTCCTCGAGCAAATGCTCTCCACCCTCCCATCGTCGTCCTGGTCGGACCTCGCCAGCGCAGCAACTCGAAGTCCTTCCCGTGGGAGCTCTCGAACCCGGTGGGGCCCGACGACTCCAACAACGTCCCCAATTTGAACAAATAAAACACTAATTTTCCAAATTAGGCTTTGAAACCCTTAATTTGTCAAATTAGGATTTTGAAACCATAATTTGGAAATTTGAAACCCTAATTTAAACAAATAAAACCCTAATTTGAAATTTTAGGGCGGAATTCATTTAAACTTAATTGGGGAAGAGATACATAAAGGCATTTGAAAATTTGTGTTCCTAAATCATGGACAATTTGGCCTTTTCTTTTCAAAACGGTATATATTTGTATTTTCCGTCTGGTCAACGGACATAAGTATAATTTGTCCAAATTGCTTGTAATTATACCCTGTCATTAGGGACATAGGTGTAATTAGCCCAATATTTTAATACACTTTTTAAGCGTTCTGAAGTCATTTTTGAGCTAAAAAGTATTTTAAAAAGTTTTGTCTGAAAATGCTGAACTGGGGTCCAAACCAAGTGCTAAAAGGTCAGTTTTGCTAAAAATACCTATCGGCATCAGAATAACACAAAATTTTAGAACATCAAACATATCAGTAAAATAAGATTTTTTTGTAAAATTTTTAGATTAAAATAACTTGGTTTACCATGTTAAATAAATCCAGGATTTCTCATAACTGATACCCTAATTTAGTGTCCTTCATGGACTTCCAAAAATTCCTAAAAATTCCCCAGTACCTCTCGTAAAAATAATAGGGGTCATTGTTTTGTATATTTATAAAAATTTAGATTAAAAACTGCCTTAATTAATTTTTATCTTTAGTGATAATTACAAGTACTATTCAGATTGAAACACACACTAACTCACCTTAATTTCACACAGCTCATCCCCTACCTTTTGCTGAACACACACACCCCTGTACATAACTCCCACAGTTCACATACACCCTACCACACTTCCAACCATATAACCACACCCTTAACACACTAGTTACGCTAATACACACGAACATATTACACACATTAACACCAACGCACTCACATAGTCACAAGCGCGAGCACACACACACACACACACACACACAGAGTCAAACAAACTTACCTCAAACTATGATACACCCACAAAGCACTTTGCACAGCACTTCCAACACACACACACACACACACACAGAGCACCCTAGATCTGCACACAGCAACTCTCTCTCTCCCTTTCGGTTCTTACCCACGCACACACAGTGTATTCTTCACACACCTATTTTCGCACACTCAACACACATGCAACTAAAATTACATCAAAATTGACACATAGCTAGATTACAGAAACTAAATAAAGATTCACCTTAAGAGAATTCTGCTCGAGCTTTCCTCTTCTGTTTCATTCTTCCTGCTTTTTCTCTCTGTTTCCCTCGTTCCCTGTTTTCTGCTACAGTTCACTGTTCTCTTCGTGTTTTTCTTCTTCTTATTTTTTTTCCCAGTTATTGTTCACCAAATTTGTTTCCTTTAATTTCTTAATTTCTCCTTCTTTTTATCATCCAATTAACTTATAATTACATGTCATGAGTCATCAAATAAACAAGGAGGAGGTGGCATCATATAGAAGAATGGTTTCTTAAATTTGCCACATAAGTGCATACTTTTTTTAAGTTACAAATTGGCCCCTAAAATTTTCTTATTTGCAAAATAAACCCAAACTTTGTATAATTATATCTAAGCCCTAAACTTTATCCCAACCTCCATTAATTTTATTAAATGTCACTAAAACATATACTATCACTCATTTCATTATTTTTCATCTCTAAAAATATTATTTACATTTATGCCTCCAAAGTTTTTCAAAATTACAGACTGACCCCAAAAATTTCAAAAATTATATTTTTGTCCCAAAATTCATATTTTTGTCCCAAAATTCTTTTAAGCTTCCATCCGCTAGTAATACCTGAACATTACTCAAAATTATCTCTTGTTTATATTTTGTGTCACGAATAGTTATTTTAAACTGTTCTCATAGTTTGAAATATTACAATTATGGTTTAATTTTCACTCATTTATATATCTGAAATTTGTCAGAACCTGATTAGTTTAATAATGAAATATAACGTTTTTGGCCGACTATAAAAATTTTGTCACTAAAGAGGTCAAAAGTTCACCAATGCATGTTTTAGCGATAAAAGAGTAAGAATTTAACCAAAAAGAGAGTAGATCAAGCTCCACTGCATGAGTTTATGCTCACTTTTCAAAAAATATGTCAAAACTTAACAATAAAACTTGGCTACATCAAAATTGGTAAAACGTACATCCTAATTTCTGCTACTCTTCATTGATAAGTCTAGGTATTATCATGTTGGCTTTTTTTATCTCTTTTAAAGTGGATCGGCTATTGCATTTACTAATTTTTGCATGTGCCTACAAACTTAAATCTATCAACGTAGGGCCGTAGTATTATCATATACATGAGATGTACTAGCTAAAAATAAAAAAATCTTGCGGCAAATATATGCTGAATTACATGCACAACAAAATTAATAGGTTAATATGTACTTCTAAGATCAACAAGTTCATGCTAGGTTAAAACGAAATAGACCTTCAGTGGACAGTAACAAGAGAGCTTTTAAAAACATTATAGACTGTATAATAGACAAGAAGAAGATAACGCAGGGATTAACCGTAACTTTAAGTGATAAAAAACTTGTTCTGCACTTCAATTTTTAAATGAGGAAAACACAAAAAATTTAATACTTCAAATTTCAAACACAAGATACACCCACATTTTCATAAGACTAGATGATTACCAAAAGAAAATAAATTGGACGGTCTATTTGACCCCTCTAATGACCATTGTTACAAATAAAGACCATTACCATACAAAAAGAAATAAGATGGATAATAGATGATACTGAAAGTCCAAAATACTGATATCTGAACTTTAGTGGACATGCTCGTTAGAAAAAGGCCCAAAAAATTTTAAGCGGATTGTATAAAGTATTGAAATATCCATTAAAGCTACAACTAGTATATTTGTTATCTTAGCAATTGAGTTTTGGAGAAATGACAAATAACTCACGGAGTGACCCTCCGATTATTAATTTTGACAGTTAACCTCTCTCATATATCAATTTGACATGATACTCCACAAATACCCCTAACATTTACTAAGTCCCAAAGCATATCTGTGAAGTGAGAGGGGGAAAAAAAAAAACACCCCGACAAAAGTCTGACCAGCCTTCCTCCCCCCTTCCCCACCCTCGCCGCTGCTCCATAGACCTATGCCCCTCCCTTCCCGTCCCCCGCCCCCTTTGCCCACTGCCCCAGCACACCATGCCGCCGGAATCAACGACCGGCGCCACACTCCACCCCGCTGCCAAAATCAATGACTGGCGCCGCACGCCGCACGCTGCCAAAATCAACAACTGACACCGCCCTTCCCCCCGCCGCCGCCGCCATCATCGACCAATTCCCCTTTCCTTCCCATCTCACCCCGCCGATCTGGGCTTCAGTGGCTATGGCTTGAGTTGTGGGTAATATTTTTGGGTAATTTGTTGTGGTGGCGGCGTGCAGGAATAAGTTTGGTGTTGTCGGTTGTTTTATAGTGATTGGTTGTGTTGGCGGCGTGCGGTGGTGGGGTTGGTGGTTATGGGCTATTTTGTGGTGATTGCTTATGGTGGCGGATGCGGTGGTCGGTTTAGCTGGTCACTATTGTATGGGTATTGTGGCGGTTGTGTTGAGGATAGCTGTTGGTAGGGTGGTGCTGATTTGATGAGGCGGCAGTGGTGGTGCCGATAAGTTTGTGGCAACGGTTCGAGTTGTGGTGGTTGAGGTTGGTGGTGGGTTTGGTGTTCGGTGGTCGCGTTTGAGTTGGGGGTGGTTATGGGTGTTGCGGCGAGGGTCGTGGTGCGTGATTTGGTAATGGAAAATTGAGGAAGCGAGATAATGATGGGAATTACCGAATGAGGGGACATTTGTGTCATTTTTCATGCCAATTCTGCAACTAATTTGACCAGTTGTACTTAATTGTTCGAAATTGATAGATAAGAGGGATCAATTATCAAATTTAATCTCTGAAAGGGCTGCCCGGCCCTTTTAGTTTTTATACGTGCCGTGTTAGGACTCTTGAGTTTATTTGATTGTTAATTTTAAAGATTTTATATTTAAGCTTCAAAGATTTCCATTCTAAATAACTTGTTATACATATCTTAATAGTAACTCCTTCTCATAAGATACTTCATTTTTCTTGATCCTTACATGCATGCCACTAAATTAAATTACAACAGATTGGACAACTTCAATATCTAGATTTCACAATTTATTGTATTTGTATCAAATTGTCTTTAGAACACTTTCTTCACATTTATTACCGCAATGCGTAACATGTAGTGTTTGGTAAGAGTTAAATATTTGTGAAAATGTTGAAAATTGATAACAACATCACTGTACCTTAGGTAAAAAGATACCATATGGAGTAGTCAAGATTTTCTTTTCTGACAACTTGATGTCACAAGAAGCAAGTTGGATAAATAGTGACAAATAATGCCGGTAATTAACATTATCCATTTACATTTGAGAGTAAGACTACATTTTCTACCATAAACTTTTCATACTTCGAAACTTTGATTAGTGGTTCACAATTTATGTACTTATTATGGTTTAGGAAATAGTCGTACTAATTAAGTTTCGTTGTGCTTTATACTAAAGTCTATAATATTTTCTCCGAAGCGCAATTTAACATGTAAAGCACGTAATGCTTACCGGTACGGAAAAGAAAAAAGAAGAAGAGAAACTCGCAAAATGACACCAACTGCAAGATCTTGAAAAGGTTAGAATTATTCACTGGAAGACATTTATTTGGTCATTAAATGAGGGAGGGAGGGAGGGAGGGAGGGAGGGATGGGAGGGTTAATGGACGAGTGGTTGTTGAAGAAATTCTCTGAGATGAAGTTATAAATGATGATGAAGAGACTTGTGAAAGTCCCCTGAAAAGGATTAAAGCAAAAAGGTTTTAAGATTTCACTTTCAGTTACTTCAGCTCTTATTTACACTTGCACGAAATTTGGATATTCAATGTTACAGTTATAACAACTTATTCATTTTGGTGGTTATGCTATTTGGTACGAACTTCACATAACTTGTTAAATAAAAAATAGTCATATTGATTTTGGAGCAACCAAATAAGGATATTCCGTTGAACTTCATTCAATTACTGAATTCATTTTGTGACATAAAAATGTACAAGCTATTACATATTTATAGAGAACCCTTCTTTTCTTTAATCTAACGTCAATATCAAGGTGCACTGCACGTGCATCTAAGTAGTGTCAATCTTTAATTCAAAGGATAATGGCACGCCTCACTATAGCATAGCGAAAGCTTGACCCAAAATTTTGGAAAAAATATTCAGTGGTTGTCTAACACCACGTCAACTGTATTGGTAGTGTTAGACTACCATTAATATCTTGCCAACTCAGTAAAGTGATCACGTGAGGGTAACAATAACAAATATTAATTTTAAGTAACCATGGTTAGTAAAAAGTTGGAATTCAAATTTTCACCAAAATTTTGAAAATCCCGCTCAACAATTTTTTGCCATCAATATATTTCCATTTGTCATTCTCTTTCTTCACCTTCATCTTCCTTCTCTTTTTCTCTTTCATTTTCACCATTACATTAGCTTCGTTATTTCTAAAATCCGAATGTCCACAAATCTGTCACTTACAAATGAAAAAGTTAGCACATAATGTTGTTGTTAATAGTAAATACAAATGAAAAAGAATGCAATGCCCTTGCATCTATGATGAAAATTTCGGATCTCCCTTGTTTCAAATGAAAGAGAGGGCAAATAGATTATGGACTAAGAAAGAAAGACAATGAGAAGACACTACTTCTAAGTTCTGGCATTTTTTTTTATTTCAACTCTAACCTTTTCACAGCCTGTGAGCTTTACATCTCTCATATCTCTCCTTCTTAAGCTATTACTCTCTCTTTCTCTATCACTAAACATGTACCCCTTACATTATCATCAGCTACTGACATAAGATTAGAATCCAATTACACCAAACTCACAACAACCATCGCACGCACACACAAAGCATGGGAAGAGCTCCACAACACCGAGATATGGTACTTTTGCAACCCATTTTTATATGACCCTGTGTCAGTAACAGAATTTGTGGACATTTTAGAAATAATGAAACTAATTTGTGGACAATCAGTTTTTATATTTTCAATAATGGTGAAAATGAAAGAGAAAAGAGAAGAAAGATGAAGGTGAAGAAAGAGAATGAGAAATGAAAATATATTGATGGCAAGAATTCGGTGAGTGGGAATTTTTCAAATTTTGGTGAAAATTTTAATTTTAATTTTTCTACTAACCATGGTTACCTAAAATTAATATTTGTTATTGTTGTCCTCACGTGATTACTTTGCTGAGTTGGCAAGATGTTCATGGTAGTCTAACACCGCATATGCAGGTGACGTAGCGTTAGACAATCACACTGAATATTTTCTCAAAAACTTGGTTTGTTGGAGATGACAAATAGTTTACAAATTTGATTTTGAGTAGCAATTTCGGTATTTTCAATTAAGAAGACTCACACATAATACCCCATAGTTTGGAATCATGTGCGTGAAACACGCCAGACCTCGTTCTTATTTTTGGTTTACACTACTCCATACTTCTATTTCGGTGCTCCAAACAACAAATGACGATACGATCTAAAATTCTTAAGAAGCAAATAAGATTTTCAAGGGTAAGATGGACAGCTTACATATAACTCCTTGTCAGCGATCACTTTATAACACACAAAAAGATACTTATAGGTTTTTTTCTCTCTCTCATCTATCCTCTAACCTAACCTACTCATGTCACCACCTTTCCAAACCTACCACCACCATTGAGCCCTCCACTTCCCTACCAGCCACCACAGTCAGTCCCACGAACCATTGCCTCTACCCCTTTTCTCTATATCTGTGGCGCACCACCTCAAATAAATAAATCCGCAAAATGGATGTATCTAGGAGTCGTCATCTTATTTAAGAAGAAAAAAAAGAGAAAAGACTTCAAAAATGACACTAAAAGTGTCAAAAAGAGGACAAGTCTATTGAAATCTGTAGAAGGGTCCGGGGACTAAGTTACGCAATTAAAAAGTGTAAGGCACATGCCGCGTCCTTTCGGTCTCTACTTTGTTTTTTAATAATGTCATGACCTTTTTAACACGTAGCATGTTAAATACAACAATACTAGTCCTAAATTAATTTTTAAATTCTTGACTTGAACTCGATAGCATGAGTCAAATGGCTTATGTATTTAATTTAACTAATCAGAATCAGAACCATCATAGTTCGACACTCGTCTTATGGGAAAGTAATCTATAATTCAAACCTAAACTTAGACAAAGAAAATATCTGAAAAAGCCTAATTTTGTGATTTTTCAAATGAAATGTGACTACGGAAAATGAGAGACAATCTATGTGATTTTTATCCTAAGAAAGCTGGTAAAGGTTACCTCACGATGCAGCTTGCCTCAATGACTCGGGGATGTTCTTTGTGGTATCCATGATGCAAAAGAACAAAAAAGACGTTTTTAGAATGATTTCGATGGCTAAGATTCTCGAGAGAGCCTGGATGTCACTTCATAAAGAAATGGTATGCAAACTCTAAAGAGAATAAGCTTCTAAACTCACCAAATATTGACCCTTAAAAATGAAGGCCAAGACCCCGTTTTATAGTGCTCAGGGTCACAAAAGCTAATAAGATTGGCAATGTTAATCTACATGGCTGGAGATAAGTCAGAATAAATGATAAAATCAGATTGACAAAAGTCAACTAACTGATTGGTTAGTCAAAAATCGTCCGGTTCATCCTATTTGTTATAAATGATTTTTCCTGAATTTTTGTGCATTATCTTATCCTAATTTTGATAATCATCTCGAAAATCACAAATGGGACGTACCAGATTCGGGATAAGTCATTTCGTAACCATTAAATAGATTTATTTGATCTTTATATCAAGGATAAATCATGGATTATTTTTTCAAATTATCTAGACAAACTTCATCACCTCCAGCGCCACCATCGCTTCAGGGAGGATGAACCACTGTCGTGAGAAGTTGGACCCAGATCAGCGACCACCATCAACGATGGCACCGCGTTACCGTCCGACAGCACACATAGATTTGCGATCACCGACAACAACGGCACCACCTTACCGTACAATTGCACACCCCGTTAATCATGCACCGACCACTACAAACTGTGGTCCTTAACAACCACGCACCCGTCGCCATCAAGCTTTAGGTTTGCACCACTGTAGACCGTCGCTGGAAGAACCGCTTGTCCAGATCTGGGCCATCCAGAACTAAAAAGAGACAGACGCCATCATAATTGGGCAGCAGAGGACCAAACGCCATACCATCAGGGAGCAAACCGAGACCGGCCACACTACCATTGCCGCCTCTAGTCATGAATCGTAAAAATTGCGACGCCTCGCCGGCCGCAAAGTCAATAGTGCTAGTGAAAGAGATGACACCGCTCAATCAACATCGGCGTTGATCAAGACTTCGACGCCGGGGAAGCAGTGCCGCCCCACTATCACCGTCGCCCCACTTTGGTGCCATCCGTGGGACCACTACAGGGAACATGGCCAATCACTCTTCTTCTAGCGACTCTTCACATAGTCGTTCTCAACACCGTCACGCCCGGACGAGCAGCTCTCGTCGACTTAGTTGTGACCAACGTTCGACACCTTCACGTCATCATACTGGCTCTGCAGAAGGTGCATACGTTAACGTAACATCTGTAACTCCCGAATCAGAAATCAGACCTCGGAGAAACCGATCACCGAAGCCTACTCTGAAAAACGGGGATCTTCGTCATCGCCTAAACCGTCAGCTATTTAAAACACCCCATGCCGACCTTACGAAAGAGATCCATGAACTAAAAAATGTGGTGAATACTCTCCAACAAAAGCTCGACATGGCAGTGGCTCCACCGTCCACTCACCATTCTCATCTTGACCCCAGCGACCTTCGTCTCCATCTCACCGCCTAATCAAGCTACAGCCGTAAATACAGGTCAGCGGCCGATCTGACTTTTGATCCCAAAGAGAAGGGCGGAGAGCACATGACCAGGAGTGGGTCATGCTACCGTCGTAATCCTTCAGTCGAAGACAGTACCAACTCCTCTCCAGCACAGGCTGCCAAAGCTAAGACACCTCAAAGATCTATCCACAGAAAGATGGCACCTGAGTTTTGTACTCGAGAACGGGACCCCTGGAAGATTATCCCTAGAGATAATTGTCCAGAACGATCTCCTCCGAGGGAAGAATCTGGATATCCTTTATCCGAGGCCATCGAGAAGGCAAAGCTACCTCCCAATTTTCAAATGCCTCAATGTGATCTCTACGACGGACCGGAGATCCGGGAGAACATGTCTACCAATTTGAAACAAACACGCTCCTCATCCAGGTCTGAGATGCTGTCATGTGCAGAGCCTTTCCTACCACTCTGAGGAAGGCTGCACATGCATGGTTCAAATCTCTACAACCGAGATCCATCTACTCATTTGGCCAATTATCAGATCTCTTTCAGAAGCACTTCGTAAGGAGTCGCTCCCGAGGGAAAAACTCGACTACTCTACTGAACATCGTGCAAGAGAAAAATGAGTCTTTGCAATGCTTTCTCGGATGATTCAACGCAGCCACTTTGGAAATTGATAACTTGGATGAGTCTGTGAAGTATACTGCGTTCCTTCGCAGCCTTCAATCCACATCAAGTTCGCATTCTCTGTGAACAAAATTCCTCCAGGTAATATGAAAGCCCTTCTCGAGAAGGCTAACAAATACATTCAAGCGGAAGAATACCTGGAGACACACAGACGGTGGGAAGAAGGGAAGGAAGAATAGAAGAAGCGATCTCAGGAATTAACTCCTCAAGGAGGAAAGCTGTCAAAACGTTCCAAACATCATGAACAACGTCCCAAAGACCCGTTTGCATAAAAAAATCTTACACCCCTCAATGCCAAACCATCACAGATACTTCACGAGATCAAAGACAATAAGGCTCTCCGATGGCCAGACAAGATGAGATCTAGGCCAAATAAGCGAAACAAGGACTTATGGTGCCACTACCATAACGATCATAGCCACACGACTGACAATACTTAAGCGAGCAATCGAAGCCCTTATCAAACAGGGCCAATTGAGAAAATTCATAGCACACAAAGACGGGCTGCAACAGACACCTTAGGAGGTGGAAGAAAGAGAAGATTGAGAGGAGCATGCAGGGACAATCAATACTATATATGGAGGATTAGCCGTGGGAGGGTTGTCAGGAAAGTCTCAAAAAGCATACGCTAGAGAAGTGTGCATAACGAGCCAAAACCCGAGCAAGAAACAGAAGACTGTACCTATGATCTCCTTTTTCGTTGAAGATTTAAAAGATGTGAAGACGCCTCATGATGACCCATTAGTCATCACAATCAAGGCCGAGAACTTTGAGGTGAAAAAGTGTTGGTCGATAACGGAAGTTCTGCAGTAATTTTGTTTTATGACGCATTCAGGAAGATGAACATTCTGACGAACCGTCTTCGAAAGATGGATTTGCCGTTGTATGGATTTTCCAACCATTCAGTTGCTGTTGAAGGAATCATCACACTCCCAGTCGCAATCGGAACACCTCCAACACAAGCCAACCTCATGCTTGATTTTGTGGTTGTAAAGGTCCCCTCTGCATACAACGCCATTTTGGGACGACCAGCACTCAATCAGTTACAGGCTGTGGTGTCAACTTACCACCTCAAGATGAAATTCCCTATGGAACAAGGGATTGAAGAGGTGAAAGGAGACCAGACTACAGCCCGTCAGTGCTACGTGACTTCATGCCGATCGAAGAACAAGGAAGCACTCATTATCGAAGACCTCCGAGAAGATACAAAGATACAAATGGGAGAACCAATTGAAAATCTTGTAAGCATTGAAGTATATCCCAGAGAAGAAGACAGGATAGTTCGGATAGGTTTGAGTCTTAAGGAAGACACCAAGCTCGAGCTGGTGAACCTAAGGAGATTTGGTCCTGCGCAAGTTAGAAGTCTCCGATCCAAAGGCAGCGACGGGAAAGTTATCTCCAAACTGGGAAGGACCCTATCGTGTTGTAAAGGTGCTCAAACCGGGCGCCTATACACTGGGAACACTTTCTGGAGAACCAATCCCTCACACTTAGAATGCTGATAATTTGCGAAAATATTACTGGTAGCATCTTGCCTCAAGGCAAGACACTTCTTTTTCACGGGGATAAGGGCCCAGACCTTATCAAAACCCCAATCTTTTAGAAATTGTCTTTAGAAAGATAATTTCAAATAAATGGGTTGTTAAGCAATCCAGTGTAAACTTTATCTTTGTTTGAGCAATAAAGTTATTTCTTTCAACATTGTTATAATGTGGTACACATTCAGCAAAGTATTCTGCCCGAGTAGAATATCAACGAACACTCAGCCCGAGCAGAGTGCCAAACTTAGACAAAACACTATGTCCGAACAGAATGACGGCCGAATGCTCTGCCCGAGCAGAGTGCCAAATTCTTGCTTTTTTCACAAAAATGCAAGAATAAGCTAGACGGATTAGCTACAGATCTAAGTCCATGAAGAAACAAAAGTTAATGGAGACGTAGTCACTCCATCAAAACTTTTACTTCTTCAAATTAAGGCCGGGCGAGGGTGCTCGACTTCTTTGCCGACTCCTTAATTAACAAAGAGTTTGAGTCAAAGTAAATGTAAATAATGTTGTGTGAATGGTAAAGCATAAACCGTGACAAACACATAGTAAAACAAAAGACCATGAAGTAAAAAAGATAGAGTTTACAAAAGCCCTCGATGGGGCATCAAAGTAACTCAGTCTGAAAACAACATAGCCTAGATACAAAGTCTAACATCTAAGGCTCGGGGGTATTGCCAGAAGGACCTTCCCCTAGAGGGTGAGAAGCTACAGCATCACCTGCCTCTGATGGCAGAAAAGTCTCTCCAGAAGGATATATCACCGCAGGCAGAACGAATTCATCCAAGGGGATATCAGGAAAGCGCTCAGCAAACATCTCCTTGGCCTTCACGAAACCAAGCTCGTAAATCTCAAGGCCGTCATCCTCACGCTTCTTTAGCCATTCATCCCCAGCATTCCCATCAAGGAAGTCACGGATGCTTTGATCACGAGCCTTCTTCACCTCTTCTGCCACCCTCCTTTTTCCCCGTTCCATCCTCCTCTTCAGAATCTCAATCTGTGCAAGGTAGTTTGTCTCTTGCTTACTCAGCTCTTGAGCACGACGGGTGGCTTTTTCTGCCTCCTTTATGGCCTCCCTTTTCTGCTGAGCCTCCTCAGCTGTAACTTGCCTCGCCATCTCAAAACGAGACAACATTTTGGACCCGCTCGCATACATCGGGAATAAAGATTAGAACGATTAGCTAAAGGAAGTCAGAAAGTGAATACAATGGAAAGATTAGAAGAAAGAACATTATCGTGTACACAGCCTGAGCAAAGGAATAGGCAAAGGTCTCGTGAGTTTGGTTCTGGAAAACCTCATTGTCCCGAGGAAGAACTTCGTGAACAAGGTGCTGCTCCAAGATCTGACTGTCTGGCATCCCGACATCATCACAACGGAGAGTCCATCTGGGATGAAAGATGGGATCCTCATCGACAGACACTTTCTCAACAATTTATGGAGAGTGGTCAGGAGGAATAACCCTTGTCTTCTTCAGAGCAGGGGTAACTCTGCACTTGGCTGCTTTTCTTTCTTCTTTCCCTTGGCTTTCTACAAAACACCAAGAAAGCCTCATTGCGCTGCCTTTTCACTTTCGCTAGCCATTTCTGCAAGGGAGTTAGGAATCAATACAAGAGTATACATTGAAACAAAGACTGGAACGAAAAGCCTATTTAAAGCACACATAGAGGCGCGCTCTCTGCAGGAAACGTGCTAGAGATAGTAGGCGCAGGAGGAGGAGTTATAGCTCCAGCTGGAATAGGCATGCGAGGAATGATCCTTGCCCATTCTAGTTGCTGCTCTGATAAGGGTTCATCAATGGAAAGCCCGCCCCGAAGTTTGATGTGGCTAAGAATGTGCTTGGTGAGGTTGTTGGGGGCAGGCTTGCCAGGGTTCTCAAAATCCTTACAGTAAGGATTCCATTCTCTGTCAAATGGAAGCTTTCCCTTATTAGAATGGCCAATGAAGAAGTATCTGGAGTGCCAACCTTTATTCGACTTCTGCCCCCCTTTCAGAAGTCGTTGCCTACTGTGAATGTAGTACCATCCTGGGCAATTGGCAACTCCCTTGACGAAATAGATTTCAAAGAATACTCTCATAAAATCTGTTGTATCTGGTTTGTAGCCTGAAGTCTGAACTAGATCTATGAGCCCGACAAGCTACCTCCAGCCATTGGGAACAAGCTGCCCTGGGGCCATGTGGTAATGCTCGAAGAAACGAAGAGCAAAAGGGTGAAGAGGAAGCCTGTATCCAGATTTCACTTGCTCTTCGTAGATCCCAGTTTCATACTTCGTTCCATGATTGGCTGGTTCTTGCAAATGAGGAAGACGAGCATACCAGCCTACGGGAAGAGGATATTCCCAGAGCAACTCCACCAAATCTTCAGTAGACATTTTACTCGACTTCTCATCTGCCGTATACCAAGGCTTAGGATTAGCCTCATCTTCGGCTTGATCCTTTACGTCACCTAAGGCATTCTTGGCAGGCAAAGATGGAGAGGGTTGAGAAGTTTAAGGCTGGGGAGGTTGAGAAGATGAAGGATGTAGTGGTTCTGAGGATGAAGGTCGTTGAAGTTGTGGATTTGAAGTCCCAACTTCACTACTTGAAGTTGAAACCCGATCTGATCTCGAGGATGAACTACTGGTAATGACTACATTCTCTTCAGGAGAAGAAACAGACACTGAAGACTCGGACATGTTTTCTAAACCAAGGAAACTACGAAAACTTGAAGTGCTGAACAAAAAGAGGAGAGGAAGAGAAACTTACTTGAAGAGAATGATGCTTTCAAATGATTTGAGTGGGGTGAAAATGAAGTGGAGATCTCCTTTTATAGACAAAACTCCGAATAACTATTTCTTGGGATGCCCAACGGTTCATCTAACCCTTACGTGTCACAAGCTAAGAGAATGAAAGTTTAAAACTTAAAAATTTCCCGCTCAAAGGCATTAATGGCAAGAAGGACACGTAGACATGAACCGAGCACTCTGCCCGAGCAGAGTGCTGAACGGCCGAACACGATTCTGCCCGAGAACAGGCCGCAGACAAACGATTCTGCCCGAGCAGAATCGTTCCCGAACACTATGCCTTAGTAGAGTGCCAAACGGCCGAACACGGTTCTGCCCCAGCAGAATCATTCCCGAACACTCTGCCTGAGCACAGTGCCAAACGGCTGAACACGATTCTGCCCCAGCAGAATCGTTCCTGAACACTCTGCCCGAGCAGAGTGCCAAACGGCCGAACACGGTTCTGCCCGAGCAGAATCGTTCCCGAACTCTCTGCCTGAGCAGAGTGACAGGATGCTGAACACAATTCTGTCTGAGTAGAATTACGACCGAGCAGAACTCTGCTCGAGCAGATTGCCTCATAGCTGAACACAATTCTGTCCGAGCAGAAGCATGGATGAACACTTTGCCCGAGCAAAGCGACCTATGCCAAAAACAACTCTGCCCAAGCAGAAGCATGGATGAACACTTTGCCCGAGCAAAGTGACCTATGCCCGAACACAATTCTGTTCGAGCAGAATGGTGTCAGAGCAGAAGCATGGATGAACATTTTGCTCGAGCAAAGTGACCTATGCCCGAACACAACTCTGCCCGAGCAGAATGGTGTTCGAACAGAATTTTGCCCGAGCAGAATTGTTTCCAAGTACTATTCTGCCTGAGCAGAATGGCGTCCGAGCAGAGTTCTGCCCGAGCAGAATGATGCCTGAGCAGAACTGTCTTTGGATAGTTGAAATGTCATAAAAATATATTCGATTCTGTTTTTGCATACTTCGCTATCACCAGTGAGAAAAGTGTGCTTCCACCCGCTTTATTAAACGCTGGTGAAAGCAGGGGCATATGATATAGCCGAAAAATATGCCTTCTATATACGGACGACACGTGGCAGTTATGACACGTGGTCCAGGCCGACTTATTACTGATTAGGCTGTTATTGGCTTATTGCTGATTAAAGCAGTTACCATATCGGTCACCAAGCAGAATCCTAAAAAGGTCTTAACTCAATCAGCAAGGATTGACATGTGATCCTCTAGGATCTCAATTTGATTCTTATTGGAGTCGGAGAAGACCTAGTTCTACTAGGGCTCTCTTCCTACTACTATATAAAGGGGTCTAACCCCTCAGATATGGACAATTACACACATAATTACACATTGTGTCTTACTGCTTCTTCAGAGTTCTATATTACTAGCCATCTCTGACTTAAGCATCGGAGCGTTCCTCCGCCGGAACCCCACCCGGCGGTCACTCCGTGTTCTCTTTTGCAGGCTTATCTCTGGTGTGGTTCCCGATCCAGTTTTCAGCTGCAATATTAAGTAATAAATCCTACTAATTAATTAATAAAAAATGCCTAAAAAATGAGGTGTCTATAGAGCCCCTCAGGACAGAGCGCGCTGGTGGGCGAACGTCACCGAAAAAGAAAGATAACACATTTTTGTAGTGAAATACACAGAAAAAGACCACGTGACTGAGGATAGACTCAAAAACTCACATGGATTTCAGGTCAGACCTTCATAGGTTTCCTATGTATCCTTTAAGGAGGAATCAAGCGAACATAGTTCGCTGTAGTACATACATTGTTTGAAGCTAGAACTAAAAGTAACAATAATTGGTCGTCAAACAATATGGAAGAGAAACATTCTGCCTGTTAACGACGCCACCTAACCGATTTAAATGGTTAATAAGCAAAACTGATGTCTAGATGTCAGAGCCCCAAATCTTTGAAAGGGTTGTCCAGACTTATGAAGCATATCAAACCAGTCCATCACCAGAGCCCCCAAATCGATTGGAAAGAGTCGACGTGTGATATACAAAGGGAAACATATTGTCTGTTACCAAAGCCAATGAATCGATTTAGGTGGTCGACAAACAAGCACAACTGGAGCTCCTTAATTGATTTGAAAGGTCGATTAGACCTATAAAAGAATCTTGTATATACCTAGAGCCCTTAAAACAATTTAAAAGGGTCGATATATGTACGACAATGAACCTAAACATTACCGTAGCCCTCGAATCAATCCGAAAGGGTTGACGTACAAGATGAAAAGGATTTTGACCCTTACTAGAGCCCTCAAATTGATTTCAAAAGGTTGACGGACAAAATGAGAATAACTATGAACGTTACTGGAGCCCTCGAATAAATTCGAATGGCTCGACGAACAAAGTGAGATTTTGATTGGTAATCGTAGTCAGAAATGTCATAAAGACAATTGATTGTTGGACATGAAGGAGTCAATTTACTTCATGAGGAGATACTATTGGAAATGGAAACAAACATAGAATCTTGTACTGGTCTTGCACCATACAAGGATTGATGAACAGAACACTGGAATTGGAAGACATCTAGGTCTTAAACCAACCCAGGAAGGAAATGTCAGACATGTACATGTGGGCATGCAAGTATACAAAGGTAGGATAACAGCGCCCATGGGCAAATAAACATATATCAGGCGACAATGCACAGGCAGGCAAACACGAATTTATAGATGGTGTCAATACTCGAAGCACGCAAGCAAGCATTCTAATTTAATTTTTTTGGAAGGAGTTTCTAAAAGCCGCCTGATAGTCAGAAGAAAATTGAATTTTTCTTGAGAGTACCAGACAGTTGATCAGAAACTTGGATAATAAAATGTGCAAATTGAATAGAAAAATCAGCGGTTTAGTAAAAAATTGGACGTTTTTTTTTATAAAATTTTATGAATTTTAAAATTTTTGACTCCTAACTCTATACAAATTAGGGCCACTTCACTTTAAATATTTAGGTCTCGTCCTTTCAGAACTAAATTCATCTCTTCTTCCATTTTCAGAACTCTCAATGACTTTCAAAGATGATGCTACAATCTTCAAGCTCCAAATTTCGGGCTTTGGCAAACTCCTTCAACAAGATTGAATTCATTCATCTAGATAGGCATTCAAACTGAAATATGTCATGAGCCTGAGAAACATGGTGGTTCATAGAGACATTCTCCATGCTGCTTGTAAATTCTGGGATGTCGATGATCATGTCTCCTGCTTTGATTTCAATGGGCTCTGCCCTACTTTTGAAGAATTCTTTGCCTTGGTAGAAATCCCAGCCAATCTTTCAATTGTTGTTCTAGCCGTTCAAAATGGTTATGTTAAGTCCCTCAAAACTTTATTGTATGTCCCAAAGGAGCACGCCCGGTCTTTTCATTCGGAGAGATGATATTAAACTCTCTTCTCTGATAGAATATTTTTCCATGAAGCCGACTGGTTGTAATCAACGGTATGCCAATGGTCGAGTGTCTGCCCTAGAACTATGCTTAGTAGCCAAATATCTCACCTTTTCTGCCCTAAGGCCGCTGACGTGAGGCTAGCTGACGTTCTGCTTCAAATGTCCACCCGAGGTAAGACTTTGATCCCCTTAGTGGTAGCTGAAACTTTACTTGGTATCACCGATGTTCATAATGATCCTAATTTCTCTTTCTGAAGTAGTTCTTTGCTTTTGTACATGTGGTTGTTGGACCATATGCGCCTAAGCCAAACCTGTCACAGTGGGGTATAGCCCTAATGCTTTCCATTCTCAGCCTTTGCTCCTTGAATGTTGTTCAGGTAAAGATGAATGGATTCACTTCTTATGTGTTCGAGAGTTTAAGGATATTCGTTGGTACTTGTAAATGGTGGAGGGCTTATAGTCCAGTTCTAAAAATAGCTCCGTATCCCTGCGTTTATCTGATGGTACTATGTTACACACCCTTCTACTTTTCCTACTGGATCCTAAGGTAGTTCGGTAATGAGCAGGTAATTCCAAAAGTCGTTTGTAGGAGAACAAGTCCTTATACCTTCCATAATTAATGTTATCCTTCGAGGTTGGGGCTCTCAGCTTTATACCCACAATCCATTGAATATAGACCTTTTCTTACCTATATCGATTCAGTCGCTACCTTGTTGTCAAATGCCTATCTCTGTTGGCTTTGGCCCTGTGTTCATGAAAAGGTACTAGCTTTGGTGAGCAAGTTGCGGGAATAGCTGAATTGGGACTTCCTGAGTGCTTGTGAGAAAAGGTCTTTGGAGTAAGCTCATGCTGCTATCAGATTGGGTCCGAAAATGTCTAAGTCCAGCAAGCCTTTTCAGAGCATAATACAAAGTTTCCATCGTCCTCAAGCCAAAAGTGAAGTTGGGTCACTTGAATCAGACGGTCTTGGATTGGTTCCTAAATGTTGAAGGATAAGTTTAATGCTAATGGAAATCTGATACAGTCTCCACACATGGATGAGCCCCAGCGACATCCCACTTTGCCTCTTAAAGAGAAGCAACGGAAGCGAATCCGACTATCAAAGCTACTCAGAACCGAGAAGCTGGTGTGGATGCTTATCTCTAGGGTCAATTTGACAGGCAGGGTAATAAAGGCAAAGAAAAAGTGGATAAAAGACATGTTATTCAAGTGGAGGAATTAGAGGATGTCATTCCTATATCTCAGAGGTCAGATTACAAGAAAAGTATGAAGACATGGAAGTTAGTCTTGAATAGTGAGGAGTGCCTGATTATGAAGAAACTGAAACAGATATTGGTGGATATCACATAAATTGCTGATTGGACTTAGAATTTCCTTACCCTAACTTTTGCGTGGGCCGCCTTTTTCAGGGTTTTCGTCCTAGCGGAAATTTTATTTTTCTAGCATTTTTCTTTTGATTTTCATTTTTCCTCGCCCTAACTTTTGCTTAGGCCACCCTTTACAGGGTTTTCTTCCTAGCGAGCATTTGTACTTTTCTCAGGAATGTAGTCAGTTTTTATCTAGTGGAATAAAAGGATTTTATTAAAATTTGACTGTATCTGAGGTAACTTTATGGGCTGCCTATGTACCTCCATCTATGTGCTACATCAATTAAGTGTGCTGGAAAAGTTTCTTAAGGGGGATCAGGTCATTTGTAGTTTAATTACAAAAGTTTGCTCAAGAATAATATTCTCTAAAGTGTCGGCAAAAAAATGTTGTCTATGCTTCTTTTATTTTCTAGTATGTGGCTGGCTAGGACGGAGTTTGGTATACTCGCCCTGATCGGGTTTAGTGGGATACATAGGCACTGGGTCACAATATAAACCCTGTTTCTTCATCGTTTTCTTCTTTAACTGTGAAGGTCTCACCTTCAATTAACTTTTCAAAAGTAATCACATCACAAAACTTTGGCAGAGAATCATAAGCAGACGTTGACTTCTAAACTGGCTGCTGGCTGGAACAATGAAAATCGGCGGATCCATAACAAACTAGCTATCATCAATGCAGTTAACCCTATGAAGTCGCAAGGGTTCTTTTTGGACATTCGGTCTGACGGGAGGGGAAATTTCACCCATGTTAATGAGGTCTTGTATAGCCTGCCAGAAGGTGATGCATATTGGAACTCATTGGACTGGCTCGATATACCCTTGATGATTTTGACTCATTAGCTTAGGCTCCATAGTAGTTTTTATCTGTATGAGGATCCTATGAGAGCCTTGAATGATGTCTGGTAATCGCCAAAGATATAATCGTCGTAAACTGAATGTAGGTTGCTCCTCACAATGTTCACTTGCTCTTCCTCTGTCGAACGATTAATGATCTTATATGCCTTATTCCTCCACCTTATGATGAAAGTTGAAACGAACTTCTTGGTCTTGCTTCGTGGTTTCCAAACCTCTCCATAGGTCTGCATTATACTAGTATTGTTTGACAAATTCTCTCACAACATCTTCCTTTGTGCAAACTTGGGTTTCATTCAAAGTAAGGAACCATAGGGAAGCTGCTCTGTTAAGGGTACGATAGAACAATTGTATCAACTAATTTTAATTTACCCTGCATGGGGCCAATGCTCGTATATTCATCTTCACATGAATCTTGGGATCTGTAGTCCCTTTAAACTTATCCATTTTTAGTATCTTGAAATTTAGGGATAGCGTATCATTGGGGTTCATAGCTAAGGCACGGAGGTCTAAAGGTCATTGGCCCTCCTCATCCTAGCGATCTCCTTATTCTAGCGGTTTAGAACTCGACTGCTGCTAAGTTATCCTTCCATTCTGGTATAGCAGGGGATTTTGTTTCTTCTTCCTCGGACTCATATATCTAATCAAACTCCAGACCTTTCTTTCTGTCATCTTTCTTCCAATCCACTTCGGGTTCTTTTCTACCTCTCTCCTTTTAAGGTTATCTAATTCCTTAGTAGTTTGGGATTGTTGCTCGGTTAGGGTAGTAAAACCATTCTGAAAATCCTTCTAAAGTTCACTGATGATACGGACCAGGTTGAAGATCTGTGGGAATTATTTGGCCACTGAAGTTCGTGAGAGCTTCTGGACGAGTCTTAATACCAACCACGCTTAGCCTTAACTTGTCAAAAAATTAATAATACATTTGACATAGCTCGAGCTGGCTAGCTCATACCCTACTAGGGTGAAGGGATTTTTTCTTGTTTAGGGGTGCTTTTGAATTTTAGGGAAAAGGACTAACCATTCAGTTATCTGGATGGATAACCGATCGCTTGGCCAGTGTGGTTAGGGTTTTTTCTAGGAATTTTCTAGAGGACAAGGTTTTTGACTAACCGTTGGGTCATCTGATGGGATAATCAACTGGTTAGTCAGTAGCTTAAGAGCTTGTCTCTGGGAATTTTTTTTCTGAATATGAGGTTCTGATTAACTGTTCGGTCATCCAAACAGGTAAGTGGCCTGTTGGTTGGTGGGTTGAGGACTTGTCCCTAGGGAATTTCTCTGAAAACTTTTTTAAGGATGAGGTTCTGATTAAGCTCTGGTCATCTTAACGGGTAATCGGCCCATTGATCACTGGTTAAGATCAAGGTATGAATAAGCCAGTTTTGAATTTTTCAAGTAAATGTACATACTGACTAACCGTCCGATTGAGAGCATAGATAACTAGTGCCTTCAGGAACGCGGACATGGGTGGTTCATGGATGTCTAGCGGTTAGTCAAAGTCTGCCCATCTTTTGCGAAATTACCAGTTTAGCTTGGTGGTTTCCCTGCCAACTTGCCTTTGCCATTGCAGGTATTCTCCCAACAAAGGGTTGAACACTAAATGGTCTGGGGTTGAGTTTTTGTCCTTATGACACCGGTGTAAAGGTCACTCTATCGGATCGATTGTACCAAATACCTCCCGTCCATAACTAGGAAATTAAAACTGGGCAATCACCAGTACGTATGCAAGTCGTTTAATGTACCAAGAAACCAGGAGGAATACTTAGTACTCGGCACATGGAGGTGAGAACTTGATCGAGAGATCGCCTTGAGCCCAGGAGGACCAAGGGCTTCAAGTGTGTCGCTCTCAAGTGAGATGTGTGTGTCTGTGAGATATGAAAATAAAAGCACAAGAACTACAATTATGTCATGTTATACATACTATAGAAAAATACAAAAGAAATACAACAACGCCAAAAACTAAGAAAACTTTTTGAATCTAGTCCCCTTAGAGTGTTTTGTCCCCAGCAGAGTTGCCACTGTAGTGCACTGTCTCTAGAAAATATTTTTCAAAATGATTTTATTTAGGAGTCTCCATCTTATTTCATAAAGAAAAATAAGAAAAGACCTGAAAATGACTCTAAATGTGTCAAAAAGACGACAAGTCTATCAAAATCTAAAGAGGGGTCTGGGTACTAAGTTACTCAATGGGAAGGTGTTAGGCACGCCATGCCCTTTTGGTCTTAACTTTGTTTTTAATGATTTTTTGGCCTTTTTTAACACATAGCATGTAAGATACAACAAGACTCACCCTAAATTAATTTTTAGATTTTTGGCATGAACTCGATAGCATGGGTCAAATGGCTAACATATCCAATCGGACTAATCAGAATAAAAACCACTATAGTTCCACAGTAGTCCTATGGAAAGTAGTCTACAATTCGAACCTAGACTAAGACAAAGAAAATAATTGGAAAAAGCCTAATTTTGTGGTTTTTGAATTAAAATATGACTACGGGAAATGGAAGACAATCTAGATGATTTCTATCCTAGGAAAGCTGGTAAAGATTAGCTCGCGATGCGGCTTGCCTTAATGACTCGGAGATGTTCTCTGTGGTATCCACGATGCAAAAGAACAAACAAGACGTTTTTAGAGTGATTTGGATGGCTAAGATTCTTAAGAGAAGCTGGACGTCACTTCACAAGAAATGGCATGCCAACTCTAAAGAGAATAGCCTTTTGGACTCACCAAAGATCGACCTTTGAAAGTGAAGGACAAGACTCCTTTTAATAGTGCTTAGGGGTCGCAGAATCTGATAAGATTGTAATGCCAATCTGCATGGCTGGAGATAAATTAGAATAAGTGATAAAATTGCAAATTGACAAAAGTCAACTAACCGGCCGATTAGTTGAAAACTGGTCAGTCACTCCATTTGTTAAAATAATTTCTTGAAATTTGGGGCATTATCTGAACTTAATTTCTGTAATTATCTCAAAAATCACAAATGAGATGTACCAGATTAGTGATACGTCATTTCTTAATCATAAAATAGATTTATTTGATCTTAATATTAAGGATAGATCATGAATTATTTCTCAAATTATCTAGATAAACTTTATAAATGGGAATAATCTAAACTATGGACCGGACTTGACCTAAAGTGGACTAGACTAATGCAATGGTATGGACTGACAGACTGGACCGGACATGCAATGGAATGGACTGGACTAGACGGTTTAATTGGACTAAATTAATTAAATAAAGCCGGATTGAATTAATTAAATAACTCATATTACTAAGACCAAACTCAATAATGCTTTTAATTAAGTAATAATGCTTATTATTTAATTAATTAAAAATACTTACAAAAATAAGGTAGCTACAATATCAAATCACAACTTTTAATTAAAGTATTTGATCTTATCTACTATCCCTCAACCACTACTTCCATCTTCACCACCCCTTAGACGTGTAAGTTCCTCATTCACTCTCAAATCCATTACCTACAGCACGATAAAACAATATCTAAAACCCAAATCAAGGGCTTCCTTGTCCACTATTTCCTTCATCTGTCCTTCATTCACAAGCGTACATCTCACAACCACAAGAAGGACGTTGTGGTGGTGACCATGGACTGATCTAGCATCATCACAAGCTTTGCAATCACGGCCATCGCTCTTCTCAGCCGGTTGATGACTTCTTACCACCACCAGTGTCCACCACCACCATCAAACAAAATGTCTCACAAATTACCAACGCGCCAACCAAATACTTTGCTGAAATCTTTATTTTCGGCTCTTTTTGGCGATTTTGGGTTTGGTTTGGTTTGGTTTGGTTTGTTGTTGTTATGGTGTTGTTCATGGCGTAAGGCAGGATGGAGAAGTGGTGGTGGGGTCGAGGGAAGTGAGTGGGTGCAATATTTCATAGGTGAAGTCATACAGGGATGATGTTGATACCACATTAGTTTTTGCTTCAATTACCCAATTTATCCCTCCAAATAGAATGACAATACAAAACTTTAAAATACTTACCGTTGATTAGTTTCCGGATCACCAAAATAAAAGTTTGGGGTGGTCAGAACCAAAAAGAAGTGTTTATCGCACCGACCCCAAATTATGGGGTTATATGCATAATAACCCTTATATATCATTATCTTTAAAATATAGTTTTAATTCAATATACTAGAGTTTGTACCGAATAATTTCACTTTATTTTTCTCAAGATGCAAAATATCAATTGATTAAAACTTTATAAAGCCATCCTTAAAAAGTAACTCAACTCATTACATTACCAAATTTGAAGGTGCTGAAGCTATTTTTGATACTCAATAAGCTAATTCTGTAATCCTGCACTGCTATGCAAACTGTAACCATTCCTTTCCTTTTCTTTGCCATGCTATCCACTGGATGTGCAAAACTTTTGGCTATAACTCGAAATGTAGGAAGAGCCTATAATTTTCTTTCTATATAGCTGGTTTCTCTAATCAACTTGATTAAAACAAACTATATTGAACTTCCTTAACCGAAATCCAAGAATGAGAGAAAGCCCTCAAGTTAAACTCTACTTCTTTTTTTGACCACAAATTCAAACTGCAATGCACTGTCGCAACACATTGAAGACCCCCTCATAATCTTAAAGCCTTCCATATTGCAGAACTCAGCATGTCGACTACTTACATCATTCAAATGCTTTGCCCTAGAACCAAAATGACCCATGAACAGACCAATTTAAGAATCCCTTTGATCTTGTGCCAACGGTTGCTGCACCATCCGTATTTACCTTCAGCTAGCCCACATTGCAATAGAGTAGTGAAGTACTACAGGAAGTAGAGTTATTTAGAGGCTGGTCCATGGGAGGATAAATTTCTTGGATATTTGTAATATAATAGAGTAATTATTGACCAAAATATAAATTCCCATTTCCTCTAGCACCGGATGACCCAAGCAACTTCAATGAAGATGAGCCTCAAGTTAACCACTATATAGATGATGCCTCTTTCTTACCCCTATCTCCAGGATTCACGATTGAAACACAATATTATACATTATTACACACACACACACACATTCTAATACACCCAAACACATAATCTAACACATATACACACGCATTATACCACCGTAGAACACCTATCTCACTCCCTAAACACACGCACCTACTACACGCACACGCACGCTCTGTGTGTGAGTGTGCGCGCGCGCGAGCGGGCACACACATATAATCTCACACACATAGAGCACTATGTTTTTGCATACACACACAAATCCTCACACACTAACCCAATGTCTTCTACACACACATATTTCACACACTAACCCACTGTCTTCACACACACACCCCCACCCCCCACCCACACCTGTTTCACGAATACACACTGAAAACACACACACTAAAGGTGAAAAATTACCTTAGAGAAAATCCCCCCAAAGTTTTCTCCAATTTCTCTCCCTTTCCCTCTCTCTTTTCCTTCTTTTTCCCTTGCCCGAGGTCCTCTGTTCTTCCTCTCATGTTTTCAGTTTTTATTTTTTTCTGTTTTTTTCTTCACCCGAAATTTCTTTTCTCTTTTTTTTTTCCTTTATAAATTAGGTTAGTCAGCATGTAACCGAGTAGATGGCGGCATTCTAAGACAAGATTTTCTCTAAAATTTGACACATATCATGCCATTATTTGAAAATTGCAAAATGGCACCAAAACTTTTAGAAATTAAGTTTTAACCCCAAAATCGTTTTAGTTTCATACTCCATTGATACCTGAGTATCGCTCAAAAATATCGCCCGTATATTTTTCAGAGCACTCATGATTATTTAAAACAGCTCTAAATGTACTGGATATTACAATGGACACTTAGTCAGTAAACTCATCCTTAGAAAAATTCTAGAAATAAACCCTCAATCCACTAACCAACTGGCTGGACGATTAATCAGAAACCTCAACTTCTCTAGAAAAATTTTCCAAAAAAAAAAACTACCCACACTGGCAGACAGTTAGTCAGTCCTCTTTCCCCATAATTTAAAACACATCCAAAATTTTGGAAAAACTCCCTTTACCTCTGGTAAGGTATGAACTAGGCATTTGATTTCTGTGGAATGTATTTAAATTTTTGACAATTTTTCCTATACAATTAAGGCTAAGCATGGTTGATATTGAGAGTCAGTTGGAAAGCTCTTACGAATTCTAATGGCGAAAGAATTCCCACAAATCTTTGATTTGTTTTGTTTTATGAGTGAAGTTCAGAAGGATCTTCATAATAGTTTCACAACTCTAACCGAGCAACAATCTCGAGCAGTCAAGGAATTGGTCCTTAAGAGGAAAGGTAGGAGAGAACCAGAAGAAGAAGGGAATAAGGATTACATGAAGAAAGGTTTGGAGTTTGATTGGATGTATAAAAGGAGACAAAACTCACTGCTGTAACAGAATGAAAGGAAAAGTTAGCCACACTCGAGTCATAGATTGGCAGGATAAGGAGAGCCAATGACCCTCTGGACCTCGGTGCCTTAACCATGAACTCCGAGGATAGGCTATCCCTCAAGTTCAAAATGCCGGAGATGGATAAGTTTGATGGGACCACTGATCCCAAGATCCAAATGAAGATGTACATACGGGTGTTGACCTTATATAGAGTGAATTAGAATAAGTTAATACAGTTGTTTCACCGTACTCTCACCCAGCCACCTCCCGATGGTTCTTCACTCTGGGTTACTCAACACCGTACAAACACCTCGGGCAGTGACAGGGAAAGCTACTACAGTGCCTAAGAGAAAGTTCACACCATTGAATGCATCACTCCCGAAAGTCTTTGGACAGTTGTTAAGGAGAGGAATTATATCTAAACTACCTCTTACCCCAATGCCTGCAGTGAAAGCTAAAGGATATGATGTGAATGCCTTTTGTGATTACCACTAAGGAAAAGGTCACTCCACATATAGATGCATCATCTTGCGACATGCCATACAAGACCTCATAGACAAGGGCAAAGTTTCCCCTCCTGTCAGGCTGAACGTCTAAAGAGAATCCTTGCCACCTTATTGGGTTAACCGCATTGATGATAGCCAGATAGTTATGGATCCGACCATTTTCGTTGTTCTAGCCAGTCAGCTAGTTGGGATGTCAGTGTCTGCATATGATTCTCTGCCGCAATGTTGTGATGTGATTACTTCGAAAGAGTTGATGGAAGGTGAGACATTCACCGTTGAAAATGAATATGATGAAAATTTTGGGTTTATGTTCCGACCCAGTGCCAATGTATCCCACCTAACCCTATCAGGCTGAGTGTACCAAACCCCACCCTAGCTAACCATGTCTGACCTGTTATTCTCTCAAGACCTTCCTGATGACGAAGTCCTTTGACAGTTAAAGAAAACCCAAGCCAACATTTCCATATAAAAACTATTGTCTGCCTCATATTCTTACCGCCAAGCCTTATCAATTCTCAGTAAAGCCCAAATACCAATCCAGATCCAGCCTAAAGACATGTCCCATGTGCTAGGGGCTATACATTATGAAAATATCCTCACTTTTCTGAGTCCGGCCTGCCCAAATCAGGACCGAGCCACAATGACCCGCTTTGTATCACTATGCGGCGCTTGATAAAAGGGTTCCATTAATCCTCATAGACAATGGTTCCATTCTGAATGTCTATCCCTATGCACTGTTCAAGCCCTAGTCATTCACCTATCAAAGTTTGCCCCTTCCAACCAAGCCATCCGAGCCTATGATAACACCCGAGGGAGGTGATTGGTACGGTAAATCTTTGATGACTGTGGGTACTGCTAATTTTGATGTGGAGTTTCAGGTATTAGAGATACCCTGTTGCCTTTAACCTTTTGTTGGGAAGACCTTTGATACACTTTATGGGTGCAATCCCCTATAATTGCACCAGAAGCTCAAGTTTTGTTGAACGACATTGTTTCCACCATAATAAGAGATTTGCAGTTGCCTCGCCTCAGATCGGACTAGTCGAGAAGGACAGTGTTTAGGTGTCGTAAGATTCTTTGGATATTCAGTTCAGTGGATTTAGGATGCATCACCCGATTTAATGTCTCGAGCATGAGGAGGTTTGTCACAGTGAATACTTCATCACCTTTGCACTCTATAGTAGTACGACTGTGCTCCCCATTTTAAGAAAATTCTACTACTTTCTAGAAAGGTTTAGGCCAGAACTATCAAGAAATTCCCAGCTTTTCAAATATGCAGAACAAAAAAGACCAATTCGGCTTAGGATATAAGCCAAATAGATAGGAGAAGAAGGAAGCTATCCAAAAGCTAGCCTAAAATAAGAAGGATACGAAAAGTGAGAAGCGCGAGCATGAATAAGATCTTTTCTATGAATGGACACTTCATTAAAGAAGGAGAGAGTGAGCCCTTTTATAGATTTGCTGAACCAGTTTACAATGTCGAGACGGGAAAAGAAATGAAAGGATGGGAGATATTCTATGACTGTAAGTGTATTGAGTTCGAAGAATTTCCAGTACATTCTAAGCCGAGTACAAAGGAATTTTAGATTGGATGGATTTCATGGAGCAGGAAGCAATGACAGCATGCTTCACTAATATGCTGATCTCGATGCTTATCTGTGAAGTGGATGACCAGACCGTGGACCCAGCATGCCTAACCACTCCAGCACAAGGTGACACACAAAATTGGATGATCGAGTACGAATCATTTATTGTGGATAAGGTTACTGAAAGAAGTCTTGTTACGAAAGATGCTTCAGAACCGAAAGACTTTGATGCTTATGACACCTTAACCAATCTAAACCTACTTACCTACTATGTTGTTCTAGCCTACTTGATTGATAATATAATAATTGATTTCAATTATCCCTTGGTTGCTGACATAGGTTATGATGAATTTATCAACTCGGTTAATGATGATTCTTATCTAAGAACTTAGAAGAGAAAAAATATTTAAGAGAAATGATAAAAAAAATTAAAAATTGGGAATCTAGTTGTGTCAAACCAGTTGCCGAGGAAATAGTCAAAGTCAATATAGGATCCCCCAAAGATGTAAAAGAAATTAAAATAGAGGCTACTCTAAATGAGAGAGAAAGAGAAGAGATGACTGCACTCCTCAGGGAATTTATCAATGTATTTGCTTGCCATGTAATGATATGCCCGGTATAGACCCATATCGTGGAACACCACCTACCTATCCTACCCGAAGCCAAACCTGTCAAACAGAAACTCCGCAAGTTGAGGTCAGGTTGGTCCCTCAAGGTTAAGGATGAGGTGATGTAGTTACTCCACATCGGATTTATCCAAGTGATTGGATACCCTACCTTGCTAGCCAACATTGTACCGTTCCCAAAACTTCCAGTTAAGTTAGGACGTATGTTGACTACCAAGACCTAAACTGAGCTTCTCTGAAAGATAACTTCTATTTACCCATGGTAGACTTGATCATAGATAACAAAGCTGAGCATGAGTTGGCATCCTTTGTAGATTGCTTTGCGGGGTATAACCAGATAAAAATGGCCCCTGAAGACCAAGAGAAGACAACCTTCACTACCCCTGAGGTACCTTCTATTACACAGTGATGCCTTTAGCTTGAAAAATACTGGGCTACCTATCAGCGAACAGTTACCACCCTATTCCAGGAGGTGGAAGTGTATGTGGATGATATGATTATCAAGTCGAGAAAGAGGGAGGATCATTGTATAGCATTGACAAAGTACTTTGAGAGGTTGAGGCAATCAATGTAAGGTAGAACCCTCAGACGTGTGTGTTTGTGATAACAGCCGAGAAGTTGCTAGGTTTTATGGTAAGCAAATGAGGGATAGAGGTAGATCCAGCCAAGATCAAGCCATAGTGGAGATGCCCTTACCCAAGACATAAAAGGAAATAAGAGGGTTCTTGGGGCGATTCCAGTACATCAGCCAATTCATATCCCAGCTAACCATGATCTGCGACTTGTGTTCAAACTATTGAAGAAGGATTCGAGTAAAGAATGGAATTCTTATGTCAGGAAGTCTTCGACAAAATTAAACAGCACCTTAGCAAAACTCCAGTCCTAAGCCCACCTATACCCGGTAGTCCTTTGGTACTATACCTGACTATAAGCGATACCGCAACAGGAGCCATGTTAGTCCAACACTTCGGGAACTCCTTGGTTGAGAAAGCCATATACTATGCGAGTAAGAAGTTAACCTAAGGGAAGTGAATTATTCGGCCCTAGAGAGTACCTATGTATCTTTGGTTTGGATAACAGAAATATTGAGACATTACGACTTGGCATATCCCATCAGATTGTTGGTCAGGATAGACCTCATGAAGTACTTGTTTGAGAAGCATGTCCTATCTAATCGCACAGCCAAGTGACTTCTGTTATTTTTCAAGTTTGATATCACCTACGTCATGCAGAAGTCGATCAAAGGAAAAGCCGTCGTCGACTAGTTAGCCGACTGTCTAACAGATGATACCAGTCGATGAAAGGCGAGGTTCCCAAATGACGGAGTATGGAGAGTTGAGTCAGAGATGAGATGGCAGTTATACATTGACAGAGCAATGGATAGTAAAGGTTTTGGAGTAGAGATATCGTTAATCTCACCAGACGGAGCCCATTCACCTATAGCCATCAAGCTGACTTTCGACAGTACTAACAAAACCATTGAATATGAAGCTTATATCATCGATTAAAAGATAGCCCTAAGCCTAGGAGTTCAAGAAATTACTGTATATGGAGATTCAGCATTAATCATATACCAGATCTAGGGTACGTGGAGGATTAGAGATGAACGTTTGCAAGCACATTATGTGTGATACCTACATCAGATCTGAGAAGATTTGTGATTGGCCTTATAAGACCATACCTATAAAGTCATAAGTATCTCTTAGCTAGTTCTTTTGATAGAGGCAATGCCCTATGGTGGGGCCAAGGACCGGGTTGTTACAGATGGTATCAGAGCTGACTCTCAAAAGCTCGAGCTAGCCTATCTAGTTAAGGTGCCAATGGTTGGGGGAAAAGAAGGCAAGCATAGGTATATCCCACATCAAAAAAATAGTTGGGGAAAGGAAGGGTGAGCCAAGCATTTCCTACACTGGCTACAGTGGAAGATTCTGGGTTATATATGATTGAGCCTTAGCGAGGACGCTAAGGCATAAGGTAGGGACATTGTGATATCCGCATCAGATGTGGGAAGATTTGTGATTGACATTATAGGACCCCACTTATGAACTCATAAATACCTACTTGGCTAGTCTATTTAAGGGAGGCAATGCCCTATGATGGGGCTGTGGACTAAGTTATTACATTATGCCCATTTGAAAAAAAATTGTAGACCAATTTGAAGATGTAAAATTTCAAGAACAACTTTGTTGATGCCCTAGCCACCTTTACACCAATAGTTAACTTACCTGAAGAATAGGAGGTAGAATAGCTTGTCATACAGAAGAGATACTGACTAGCCTATTATTTTATGGTAGCGCCCATAGAAGAAGACAAAATAGTCGAATCTTGGTAAATTGATATACGGAATCTCATCCAGGAGAAATATTTCCTGAGAGGTGCTCAACGAAGGACCCAGAGAGAGAAAATGGAGAAGACAAAATGGAGAACATATGTCCTGTGTAAGAGAGAGGGAGAGAGAGAGAGAGAGAGAGAACAGTCAAATCGTGGAAGATATACATACAGAAGAGTGTGGACCACACATGAATGAGTGAATGCTAGCGAAGAAGGTCCTTTGGCAGGGCTATTATTGGATTACTATAGAACAAGATTTTGTCGAGTATGTGAGAAGGTGCCACAAGTGTCAAGTGTATGCCAACTTGAAACCGCGAGAATTATACAATATGACCTCTCGTTAGTCGTTCTCAGTATGAGAAGCATATGTGATAGGAAATATTAGTTCCCATGCATCTAATGGACATGAGTATATACTGGTAGCCATAGATTACTTTATAAAATGGATGAAAGCTGCTTCTCCATGCTTAATGCCAGTAAAGCCACTCAATTTGTTTGAATGAACATTATTTTTTGATATGGAGTAGCACGGGAGTTGATCTTAGACAACAGGCTATATTTTGAAGGAGAATTAACAGACCTAATCGAGGAGTATCGTTTCTTCTGACATCGGTCGTCACCTTACCGTCCACAGACGAATGGGGCTGTCGAAACCGCCAACAATAATATAAAGGCATGCTAGGTAAAATGACATATTCCTATAGGAGTTAGCTGGATAAACTCCCCTATGCCCTCTGAAGCTATAGGACATCGGTGGGAATGTGAACTAGGGCTATCCCGTATTTATTAGTTTATAGTATGGATGCCGTACTCCCGGTAGAATTGGAAGTTAACTCTCTCAAGATGTAATTGGAGAATTAGGTAGTCGAGGAAGACTGCTTAAGGCACTAATTCGAGGAATTGGAGGTAGAAGATGAGAAGAGGCTGAAGACATTATATCACATGCAGTGTTACCAGAAGCAAATTGCTCAAGCCTTTAAAAAGTGAGTGAAGGGACGTGAATTGAAGGAAGGAAGTCTGGTGTTGAAAAGAAGAATATTGGACAAATTTGGAACATGTGAGGAAAGTATGAATCCAACTGGTCAGGTCCTTATATGATCAAGCAAATCATGAGTGGGGTGTAGCGCTTAGATGGATTTGAGTTGTCACAGTTAGCCAATCTAGATCGACTAAAAAAATGCTGTAAATTTTGTAATTGAATTGCGAACGACCTGATCATTCTTAAGAACATTTTCTAGCACACACAAATTGATGTAACCCATAGATGGAGGTGTGTAGGCTGCCCTCAAAGTTACCTCACGTACAGTCAAATTTTAATAAAAAAAATTTCCACTAGCTAAAATACTGACTACATTTCCTAAGAAAAATAAAAGTGCCAGCTAGGACAAAAACGCTCCAAAGGGCAGCCTCGGCAAAAGTTAGGGCAAAGAAAAATTAAAATCAGAAAATTGGTATAAAAAAGAAAAATGCTCGGTAGGACGAAAACCCTGCAAATGGAGGTCAAGGAAAAAGTTAGGGCGAAAAGAAAATTCTAAGTCCTATTAGCTACCTATGACATATCCATAAAAATATTTTTCATCTTCTTCATAGCCGGACTATCTTCATTGTTTATAATTGACTTCCATGTCTCTAAATCTTTCTTATAAGCTAACCTCTAAGACATTGGAATCATATCCTCCAATGCTTCTACCTGAAAAAGCTGGTTCTGATCCTCTTTTTCTTTGCCTTTATTATTGCCTTTCGATCAAATAGGCCTTTGAAATAAGCATCCAAATCATCTTCTCAGTTCTAAGTAGCTTTGATAGTCAGATTTCTCCTTGGTTTATGGGTGTGGTCGGGGCTCATCTATGTAAAGACCGTATGGGATTCCTGTCAACATCAAACTTCTCCTTGAACATTTGGGAATCGATCTAAGACCGGCTAATCCAAGTGACCCGAACTTCACCTTCAGCCTGAGAGCGATTGAAGCTCTTTACCACACTTTGAGAAGACTTGCGAGACTCAGGTTCCACTGGGCCCAAGCTGATAGCAGCGCGAGCTTTCTCTTTGGCTTGCTCTAGAGATATTACCTCGCAAGCACTCGAAAAAGTCCCAAATCAACTCTACCCTCAGTGTACTCTCTATAGCTTGAACTTTCTTACCAATATGAAACCAAAGCCGATACACGTACTCCTCGGACAACACTGAGGCAGTCAGATCCGTACAATCCACAAACGTGTCACCTTCAATGAAACGATCAAAATAAGGAAAGGAACCCCAACTTCTCAGTGCAGCCTTGATCACAGATGAGCTAATGATTTATTCCATGGTAGCAATGAAACTATAGAAATTAGGAACAACCTATTTCTACTCAAATTGTCTCAGCATCTGACATGCAAAGTAGAAATGCAGTAGCGATACCCCAAAAGGTAGACAAAATAGTGTTTGAAGGTCTACAACAGTGAACCACAAACTCCCCATCGTGAGCAATACCAGCGAATAGCCTTGGACTCCCGCACACAGAAGAACTAAGCCCACTCATCGATGCCCAAACGGCCTTTGAAAAAGCAAAGACTGAAAACTAAAAGCAATGGACCTATATCCTTCCATAGTAGGTTTAGCTATTAGGCAAATATGGTATAACAGCCACATATAGAGAAGCAAGGCACTACCAGCAAAAGAGACACAATGATCCTTATGAACGTCCATGATGCCGAGCAGAGTTTCAACTACCACTAAGGAGATTAAGCCTGAATCAATATGTCAGCTAGCCTCCCATCAGCAACCTTAGGGCCAGAAAAAGTGAGATACTTGGCCACCAAACATAGTGTCAGGGTGGCTAATCGACGATGAGCATATCATTGATCGCGCCCAATCGGTTTGGCAAAAAAGTAATGTATCACTTAGGAGATTAAAATAACGTAGTCCCGGATAAAAGATCTCGCACGATCCTGTTTTATCTTCAGTAAAGTCTTGAGAGCCTTCATATAACCATCTTGGATGACATGAATGGTGATGGGTAGATTAGCCAGAATACCAACGAGAGCTAAGAATTCTTCAAAGTAGGGCAAAGTTCATTTAGACCTGAAACAGAAGACATTATCACCCTCATCCCAGAATTTGCAAGCTGCACGAAGAATGTCCTTATGAACCACCACACTCTTCAAGCTCATCAAAGATGTCAGGTTAAATTGCCCGCCTAGATAGATCAATTTGATTTTGTTGAAGGAGTCCGCAGAAGCCTAAAATTGGACGTCAAAGATTGTGGGATCATCTTTGAGAACCATTAAGTGGGAAGAGAAGAAGGGACAAATTTCATTCTGAATGGATGAGTCCTGAATGTAAAATGAAGTATCCCTATTTGTATATATTTAGAAGTCAAAAATTAAAATAATCAGAAATTTTAATCAAAAAACCGTCCGATTTTTTACTAACTGGCCAGTTTTCCCATTTACTTGCACATTTGATGGTTCATCTTTTTGATCAATCGTCCTATTCTCAGAAGAAAATTTACTAACCGGTCGGTTTTAACATAAAAGCTTAAAATTTTGATTTTGTCTCTGACCAATCATCCTGTTTGGCCTTAAATTTGGGTTAAAGCTCTGACCAACCAGCCGATTCTCCTATAAAAAGTACTTTTGTCTCTGACTAATCGGCCGATTAGTCAGTTTCTATCAAATTTCACAGAGTTCACTTACTTTTAGGCCAAACCCTATAACTGCCAATACTCAAACTCAGTCTTCAATTTTTTTCCCATCCTATCCTCGTTTCCTTTCATTCTGTGCATGTATGTGATCATATAAATTTAATGCATGTTAACATAGGAGTTAACTAGGTAGTCACTAACTAAAAGCACAGAACATGAAACCTCTTTTTCTCTTTCATCACTCGTAGAAATAATAGTTTAGTTACATCAATGTTTAAAATTTAGTCCCTAAGGGACTCTAAAAACTGTTCTAATATTCTAGGCCTACTCTAAACCTAAGAGCTAAACAACAGTAGTATTCACGGCCTCCTTCAGGATCTCCTAGGGTTAGGCACCTTATCTTGGCTAGACTCTTAAGCCTCTTTGGCTTCGTCCTTAGGCTCCTTACGAGATTCTCGCCTTGCTCCACCTCTATTTCTTCTTCGTCACCCCAGCATATTCCTCTTCCTTGGCAACTCAAGATGACATTCGAGTTGGTGGCAATGGAGGAGCTGGAACCTTCCTTTTGCTTCTCGTGGCCACTTTCTTGCCCTTGGATGATGCCGACACCAGTTTAGGCTTCTTTTCCTCACTTGCAAGTCATCACTATACTCTTTATACGCTTGCCCTTGGGAATAACTCGGAAAGCCCTAGGGGTAACACTAGCATCAGCAACAGGGGCTGGGGCTCTGCAGCGCTCAGTCGGGCATTCAATCCACCTCCTAAAGGTGGCACCAAGGGGGTGAGAGTAGGCATCTCCATAGCCTCCTCCAAGGGTCGATACACCAATAACATGTCTCGGTAGCAAGACACCACGCCCTTGAGGCTATAGATCATCATGTAGGCATCTCTAAGCAGTTAACAAGGCACCTACATCAGGAAGAAAGAACAAAGTCAATCGTATGGTAAAAATTAAAATAATCTCAAATGAACCCCGACCAACTCCATGAGCCGGAAAGCCTCAAGGTTTTCTCCAGTCGAGGGACGACTCATGCTCCTCAAACTTTCTTTTCAGGCAGATCTGCACCGTCCATCGAGGTAATGGAAGACCTTTGGCCACATCATCCTCTTTCTTCCCCGTGTCCTTCTACTCCTGAGCCGCCATCTCCTTTTGATCTTTTTCAACCATTTTGAGGAAAGAGGAGGTGCCAGATCTTTTTGCCCAAATGCCTCGTAGGTCCGAGGATTGTTCAGCCATCATAGGGAGGACATCATAATTCCCCTAAGAAAGATCTACTTTAGTCCTTATCCAGCCTGAGGTGTAGTACATATCCTCAAGAAGGGTAGTTGGAATCCTAAATCCCATAGCCTCCAGATAGTGCTAAGGAAACACCCTATCTCCTAGGCAAAACTCATTTTGTGAGGGTCACACCAACAACATCAGACACCTGACACGTGCCAACTCCTCAGCATAATCTCCCACCTTATTCGACCAAGTAGATAGGAATTATTGAGATGGAAGAAAGAAAAGTGAGAATTCGATAACCATGCTTGGAAGAAAAGGATTGCAAAATCATGTAGATTGCTTACTGGGCGCTCTATCAAATCGTTAAAGCTCTCTCAGTGTATAAACTTAAAGACCCCAGCCCGTTCATCCCTATAGTTCCACTAGGTCATCACCAGTCTAGTCTCAGTAGTAAAATCCTCCCTCAGGCGAGGAGCGCAAGAACCAAGAACCACAAAAGCCTAAATCTGAGAGAGCAAACATGTCACATGTAAGAATATGTCTAAAATGAGCATGGAGTTATTAGAAAAAATGAGAAAGCTTAAGCATACCTCCGAAGAATCACATATCCTATGAAGCTAAGGGATTGCTTCTAAGATACAACACCCATCGATCGGTACAGATAAGCTAGAGCAAGAATACCCCTATCATACTCCTCAATCTCCTCGATCCCTCAAAAACCTGAAGGTACCATAGTTGGCCAAAGTCATTCTCATTGCTAAATAGAGTCTCCCCTAGTGGACAACAAAAACCTCCGAATGAATTGATCAACCAGGCGGGATCCATCCTCTCTAAGTTCATGTGCTCGTAGTGAGCATGAATAGAACCCAATAATACCTAACCACCTTTCTCAAAGGATGGTTCACAGCCGAGCAAAGAGACCACAAGGTCCTGATCTTTATCGAGATCATGGGCCCAAGGCACGAGTCTCCCTCGAGAATGAACACCCATGATGTTCGTGAAATCAAACGGGATGACCGTGGCCTCCCCAAATGGCATGTGAAATGTGTTTGTGGAATCCCACCAATGCTCAGCGAGACATAAGAGGTGTCTTTTACTCCGGGTTGAAACATGTAACCCATCCAAGAAAGGGTAGAAGGCTGTAACGGTTATTTTAGTCTTAACATGAGCCGGGTTTTTTGGCCACCAATCTCTCACAATATATGGGGAGCCCCTACATTACATGTTTACTGGGAGGGGATGCAAAATCACAAAACAAGGAAGAAAACTTGAGGACCATCCGGTTCATGAGGAAATTCCATGAAAAGTCTTATATGTGGGTCCTACCATGCATGGGTAGGATGTATGTGAAACAAGGTGAAATAGCGTGTGTAACGAGGAAAAATTCGAGCAATATATACCTCTTCCGCAAAGAAAAGAGCGTTGAGAAGAGTGCCTTGCTCCGAAATAAGTAGAGGTCAATCATCAGCCTTATTCTTTGGTCGAAATCGGGTAATCTTCCCAATTTGGCCATTCATGGCCCTTATAGGTTCGCACATATTTGTCCATAGTTTGGTTAGATTGAGAGAAATCGAGAGATGATTGGTTGTATTTATAGGCTATGGGTGTGATTAGGACTAGATTACATAACCTAGGAGTCCTAGAAAGAAGAAATCTAAAAGATATTAGGGTTGAATTGAATAAGTGTTTGACAGAAACCCTAAATTCGAGCACAAAATTGGGCAACTAAATCGTTTATTATTGAAGTTGGTCAAGGCGATTAACCAATCGTTCGGTTTTCAACTCTTCGATTATCAAAAAACTCAAAGTATCTAACTAATCAGTCGGTTTTCATGCTGAAATTTAAAAAATTTGCAAAAACCTGCTGACTAAACAGCCAGTTTTTGATCCAAAATTTTAAAATTTCAAGTTCATCATCAGTTATGACCAACCAGCCAATTTTTGAATTTTTTTTGAAAGAAAAAAAAAGAGAGAGAAAATTATTTAGAGAGTGCATACTTGTGTGCTTGTATGTATGCTCAAAAGTCTTGACCATCAATACAATTTTGTGTGTCTATTGGCCTGCTTATTCCGCATGTTACTTCGCCCAAGGGCTTCATTATCCAGCATTTGGGTGCTTGTATGCCCGCCTGTACATTTTCGGTGTTTTATCCGTAGGTTAGTTCACAACCAAAATTTCTTCAAAGCCATTACTTGTTCATCTGTTCTTGTACGGCGTATGTAAGGCCAGTATAAGATTCTATGTTTGTTATCAATCGCGACAACATCCTCATATCAAGAGAATTGATTTATTCTCATTTAAAGACCAACCGCTTTAAAGCATTGTTGACACCGGCTCTTATTACTTTGTTCGTCGACCCTTTCAAATCGATTTGAGGGCTCTGGCAAGGTTCAAAGCTATTTTCATTTTGTCCGTCGACCCTTTCTGAGGGCTCCGATAATGGTCAAAGTCATTTTCATCTTGTACGTCTACTCTTTTCATATGATTTAGGGGCTTTGGAAAAATACAAAATTCTTTTACATGTCTAGATGACTCTTTTAAATCGATTTGGGGGATTCGATATCTAGACATGACCCTTGTCTGTCAATCATTCAAATCAGTTTGGTGTCTCTGATAACAAAGAAAAGGTTTCTCTTTGATATCTCGTTCGTCGACCCTTTTGACTCGATTCGAAGGCTCGACTAACAGACGTGTTTGCTGTTTCTTTTGCATGTCTAGATGACCCTTTCAAATCGATTTGGGGGCTCCAGTGTCTAAGCATTGGTTTCGTCTGTCGACCATTCAAATCGATTTGGTTGCTCCGGTAACAAGCAAGACTTTATCTTTAATATATTGTTCAACAACCAATCATCGTTGGCTCCAGCTTCAAAAATATCTATTTTTTCATCGAACTACGTTGCTCTGATTTCTCCTGAGAGAATACATAGGAAGCCACTACCGGTCCGACCTCATATATGTGTGTGAGTCCTTGAGTCTATTTAGAATCTTGTGGTCTTTTTTCGTGTTTTGACAACAAAAATGTGTTATCCTTTATTATTGGTGATGTTCACTCTCGAGCGTGCTCCATCCCCGAGGGGCTTTGTAAACTCCACATTTATGGAGGCATTTTTAATTAATTGAATAATGGGCTTTATTATTATTTAAAGTGAATTATTGAGTATGGCTTATTAATGTGATTTATTTAATTAATTTAGTCCAATTGCATTCAATTAATTTAGTCCAATTTAGCTGTCCATTTTAGTCCATCTGCATTAGTCCTGTCTGTCAGTCCAGTCCAACTACCATAGTCCGATCCATTTAGGTTGAGTCTAATCCAAGGTCTAAATTATTCCAATTGACGTAGTTTGTCTAGATGACTTATGGATATAATCCATGATTTATCCTTGATGTAAAGATCAAATCAATCTATTTTTTGTTAGGAAACGACTTATCTGGAATCTGGTACATCTCATTTGTGATTTTATAGATAATTGCCGAAAATAGGGGCAGATAATGTCTCGAAATTCAGAAAATTTTATTTTTAATCAATGGGGTGAACCGGCGATTTTATCTGACTTTTGTCAATCTCTAATTTTATCACTTATTCTGACTTATCTCTAGTCTTGCAAATTGGCAATACCAATCATATCAAATTCTGTGACTCTGAGTACTATAAAAAGAGGTCTTGGCCTTCATTTTAGGGGTTGGATATTAGTCAGCTTAAGAGCTAATTTTCTTTAGAGCTTGCATGTAATTTCTTCGTGAATGACATACTATCTCTCTTGAGAAGTCTAGCCATTCAAACCACTCATAAAATGTATTTTTCTTTGTTGCATCGTGGATTCTACAGAGAACATCCCCGAGTCGTCAAGGCAAGCTACATCTCGAGGTAATCTTTACTATCTTTCTTCGGTTAGAAATTGTATAAATTATCATTCCTTCCCCATAATCGCATTTCATTTCAAAAACAACAAAGAGAGTCGTTTTTACCAATTTCTTATCTAAGTCTCGGAATGTAGATTACTCTTTGTAGAACCAATTTCGAACTACAGCGGTTTTGATCTTGATTAGTCCGATCGGATACGTAGGCCACTTGACCCCCTGCTATCGAGTTCAAGCCAATAAAATAAAATAAAATAAAATAAACTTAGGGTGAGTTTTACTGTATTTTACATGCTACATGTTTTAAGGCCATTTAATCACTATATGTGAAGTAGAGAACGAAAGGGTGCGGCGGGTGCCTAACACTTTCCCATTGCGTAACTTAGTCCCCAAACCACTCTCTTGGTTACGATAGACTAGTCGTCCTTTTGGACACTTTTGAGTTATTTTGTAGGTTTTTCTTATTTTCTAAAATTAAATAAGATGGTAACTCCATTTAAAAATCCTTTTCAAGGATTTTTTTCCCTAAGGTTATTCACTACAGGTACGACGGGTACCTAACACCTTTCCATTGAGTAACTGAATCCAAAAAGCCATCTCCCAGTTTTCAGTAGACTAGTCATCCTTTTAGGCATGTTGGAGTCATTTCTAGGATTTAACTTATTTTTCCTTTTTTCCTTTAATCAAATAAGATGGAGACTCCCTAAAATCCTTCCGGGAATTTTTTTTTGAGTCGATTCGCTACATTGGCGACAATGGTGCTTGTGGGTGTCTGAATCATTTATATGTTCTGCCTATGCATGTGGGTGTTTGTCTACGTGTGGTAGGTGCGGGTAGAGGAGTTCACAGTGGTGGAAGGGTGGCAAGAATACAGGCCACCTGGGGGAGGGGGAATAGGGGTTGCGCCAGTGGTATTGTGGGTGTTTGGTCGTGTGTGCATGGTGTCTATGGGTGTTTGTCCATGGGTGGAGGTGTGTGTGTGCATGATGGGTGGATTGGTAAGGGGTTATACGATGTTGGAAGTGTAGTAAGAGTAGGGGCCACACGAGTGAGGGGTAAGGTGTAGCGAGAGTGGTGTGTGTTTGTGTGTGTTTTCATGGAGGTGTGTTTTGTGTTTGTGGGGTTTGGGTATCTGTCTGGGGTGTGGTCGGGAGGGGTAGGGAGTGGGGGTTGTGCAGCGGTGAGAAGGTTGGAAGACTTGATTTGGTGGGTCGACGGGTTGGAGGTAGCGACGGGTTATATGTATGCAAGGGCTGAAGAAGATGCGATCAGGTTGGTGGGGTGGCAATGGAAAGGTGGTTTGAGACCCCAAATAATCTAGTATTAATTTTTTAGTCTTAAGTTATTTTTGTAATTCTAGTAACAATTTGGATACTATTAAATAAGTGATAAATCTTTACGGGTCTTTTAGTTATATACCAACTTTTAGAGAAATAAGGAATAGTTAGTTTGTATTTTATTAATAAAAAGAGTTTGGTCTTAATGAGATGTAGAAGAAAGATAAATGAGGACTTCAACTTTCTACCCATAATTGGCAAGTAATCCTAAACACAGTTTTATCATGAGGAGGACTTGAATCAATAAAAATTTGATTATGTAGCTGAAATGCTAGTCAGTTGACTTGATTCTTTGAATTTATTGGAAGCTTGAACAACATTGCAAAGATTGTTGCATAATTCGAGCTAAGGATTTTGTTATATCCACCTTTTTAGAATCATGCCTTTGATCAATCTCGTTCCTCCAAGTTTGGATCAATGATGAAATGTTTCTTATGTCAAAATTGAGTGAAGCTATGTGAGTGTGTACATGTTTAATGTGTGCTTGTGTGTGTGTGTCTTTTAGTAAGAGCAGTGTGTGTCTATGTAGTAATCAGTGTGTATGTGTGTGTTTGGATGTGCAGGTGCTCTAGGAGGATGAGCACATGTGTGTGACTTTGTGAGTTAATATTTGTAATGTGTGTGCACCTATGTGTAATTAGTGTGTGTAATGTGTGTGCGTGTGTGTTCAAGGTGCAAAAGTGGGTGTGTTTGATTCACGTGTTAGAAATAGTGAGTGTAAGTGTCGCTAAAGGCCATTAGCTTTTAAAGATTTAAAACCTTATTTTTGAAATACAGTTTTGTTCAGATTTTGAGCAAGTGCAAAATAGTGACTCCCCTTATTTTTACGAGATGTACATTGTAGGAATTTTTGGGAATTTTCTCTGATAACGAAGGATGCTAAATAATTGTATCGGTGACAAGGTGTTCTCGATTTATTTAATATATCAAATCAAGTTATTTTAATCTGAGAATTTTAGAAAAAAACGTATATGTTTCATTTTCTAAAATTTCTTTCAATTCTGAGGTCGATAACTATTTTTAGTGGAACAGACTTCTGAATGCTCAGTCTGGATACCAGTTCAGGATTTCCGATCGAAATTTTTTTAAATTACTTTTTAGCCCAAAAATAATTTCAGGATACTTAAAATACTGTTTTAATGTGTTTTTGAGATTTTTCCAGTAGGGGAATTCACCCGAGATATTTTGATAATTTGCCATTAAAAGGGGATATTTTGGTAATGTTACCTATAAAAGGTACTTTTGGGTAAATTCACATGCGGTAGGAATATTTGAAGTATTTTATTTATAGGAAGACTGTTCTGGTGATTTATGTATGAGGGGTGCTTTTGGTACTTTTACACATAAGGAATATTTTGATAATTTTACATACCCCGCGAGGGGGCCATTCTGGGAGTATGCGCGAGTCACTATCGAGTTTATAATATCATAGTGTAGACTGTATTCTGATCATTTGATCGTTTGTTTTAGGTTAAAGCAAAAGACTTTCTACTTAAGCCAATATAGTTTCAGATCCAGATAAGGGTTTCCGTCTGAATCCTGAGTAAGGATTTCTGTCCGAACCCTAATTTTGATAACTTGTGTTCATAAGTATTCTTTCAATTTACTTATGACTATTGTTGAACATTGAGATATGCATTGATATCAGCATGTTATTGCCAAGGAAACCCTAACATTGAACCTAAATCTGTTATTTGGATATCTTATTGATGCTCGTCTTTTCTTACATGCTGAGCAAATTTGATAAACGTTTGCATTCTTTCTTCTGAATTATCATCCCTAAATTCGATAACTGTTTGTATTTGTTCTTGCTATTTGTTTGTGGCTATTCTTAAATTCTGAGTGAAGATTTGATATTAGTACCTTTTATTGTTATTCAAACTCTTTGTTTGTGGCTATTCTTAAATTCTAAGTGAAGATTTGATATTAGTACCTTTATTGTCATTGAAACTCTAATTGATATTGGTTATGTGAATTCATGTTGATGTTCATTGTTATTGCATGTCAAGCACTGAATTACTTGTTGATTTAGTGATTGTTGTTTTTGTGCGTTGACCTAGGAATCTATTATGTGGGGAGGCGTTATAAAAATGGTTTGCACATGTGTATTTATGCAGAGTTAGTATCTAAATGAAAAGGACTAGTTATTGTACATCATGCATATGTACTCTGTATTGTGCATTACCTGAGTGGCATTGCTTCTGCCCATGGTCAATATCTCCTTAATTTGTTTACATTGTATCTTATAATGATTGTTTTGAAAATGATTGGGAAAGAATGTCTCGATATCTGATTGAGGGTGATTGAGTTAAAACTCTTCCCTATATTGTGATCAAACTGTTTGTGATTATTTGAAACCCTTCCCCATATTGTCCTTGAAGTATCTATACTCTTTTTGAAATATTTTGGAAAATCATCATTGTATTGAAAATGATGGCTTTGAAAATGATCTTCAAATGATGATTTTGGTATCTGCTTATGACTGTTTATGATCATTTTGGAAATCATCAAACTGTTTGTGATTGTTTGAAGTGTTTTGAAAATTTATCAAGGAATTAACTCTTAAATCATGTTGGTAATTCTTCGATATTTCCATGAATGACCTTAACTGAGCTTTTAAAAGCTCACCCTTCATTTGGTTCCCTTCTACAGATAATGATCAACTGTAAAATGCTCGGGAATTGGTTTAAAGAATGTGTGAGATTCTGGAGTGCCCACCAATATTTTAGTAATAGGACCTATGCATGGGTCAGTACTGCTAAATCGTTTTGTAAAGAACTTGAGTTTGTAAAGAACCTAAGTTTTAATAGTTTAAGGTTTTTTTTTGTAACCTTGTATTTTGAGGAATTTGAGTTGATGTTTAGATAGAAACTCTGATGTACGTCTCAGTAAACAAAAGGTTAACGCTTTAGGAGTTCGGAGCAATGAATTTTGGATTTTTAGGTCTCTATAGTTGGTATCAAAGCAGTTCCGTCTTGTAGTATTAAGAATATAGGTATCTGATTCCGTAGACATGTAACCACAGAGTATAGGTAACACGATTCTGTAGAATCGTATTTCAGTTAATGAGAGAAGCATATGATGATGGTAGAGTTAAGAAGTCTGCCTTGTGTTAGTACTAGTCCAATAACTGTTAATTGTATCAGTATGGCTCACACTTGTAGCATTGCAGTGGAGATACTACAGAGGGCCAGGAGGTCCCTGATAGAGAGACATGTTGACCTAATAGGGAGGAACAACAGCAGAATTCGAAAACCGCTGGCTGTCGTTCTGAACACTATGAACCAAATTCTAACTTGATGACACAAAATCTGGCTAACCAGTAGCCAAGAATACCGAATCAGGTCCAACCATAGCCATAACCTCAATAAGAGAGAATTTGGGGTGAGTTTAATAAACAAAATGCTTCTAGCTTTAGAAGGTCATTGATCCCTATGGAGGCAGAGAATTGGATTAACAAAATTGAGGAAATTTTTGTAGCAATTCACTGTAGTAAAAACTAAAAGGTTGAATTTGCTATCTGTAAGCTAAGGGATGAGGCTGATCAGTAGTGGAAAAATGGTAGAGAGAAGTTTGACTCGTCAAAAGTTGATTGATTTGACTTGGGAATAGTTTATGGAATTGTTTTTCAACTGATATGTTTCAACAAGTTATCGTGAACAAATGCTGAGATAATTTACTAATGTGATGCAAGCAAATAAAAAGTCGGTAGACAAGTTTTGGATGAGGTTTTCTCGTCTTGCAAAATTTGTAATAAGGGTGTTACTGACGGAGGCAGATAGATGCCAAAAATCTGACTGGGGCTTAGGCCTGAACTGAGAGATGAAGTAATTTCTGCTCAGTTTATGGAATGTGTAGAGCTAGCACGAGTTTTGGAGCAGTCCAAGTCTGATAGTAGAAGGAGGTATGAGCAATGGCAGGGTGGACAGAAGGGAGATAGGCAAGAGTTTTCCCAGAACATATACGTAGGAGCTAATAGGCGCCAGCGATTTTTACAATCGGCACAACAAGGTACCCAAGGCCCCAGGATAGGCAAGAGTTTTCCCAGAACAAATATGTAAGAGCTGACAGTGGCCAACAATTTTTACAGTCAGCACAACAAGGTACCCAAGGCCCCAGGATGAGACAGAATCAGGGATTCAGGCCCGCTTCAGCTCAAGGATTTAGACTTGGGTAGAGTTCTGGGATTTGACCAAGACAAAGTATGAGATTCGGAAGAGCGCAGGGTGTAGGCGCTCGACCAACTCAGATTATTAGATTTGGACTATTGTAGAGTTCTTGAGTTCGACCTGAACATCTTTCTCTATCAACCCATGTATCATGTGTGGGAGAATTCATGGTGGTAAGTCATGCCATAGATTTACCGAAGGATATTTTAAGTGTGGCGATGTGAAGCATCAAGTTCGAGACTTTCCGTCTCGCATCTACAACTAGTGCGTCAATAAGTAGTGTTCCTCGTCAAGGAGGAGGACATAATTAGTAGGGCCAGACTCAATAATCTCAAGTCCAGCAGGGGCAAAGGCCCGAGACATCAACTAGACTTTATTTTATGTCTGCTCAGGATGCTGCTACCTCTGATGATGTGGTGTCAGGTACACTGTCGGTTAACTCATCGGATGCTCGTATGTTGTTTGATTATGGAGTGTCATATTCCTTTGTATCCCTTACTTTTGCACAGCAATTGAGGGTGAAAACCAATCCTTTAGGAACTGACCTTGTGATAGGCACTTCGTTGGGAGAGTCTTTGACTGTTTCTACTGTTCTCTGTGATTATACTGCCCATGTTGGGGATATAAATCTTCCTGTGGATCTTATCCTATTTGCTATTTGTGACTTTGATATCATACTAGGCGAGGATTAGTTATCCTCTAATCCTGTTTATGTGGATTACCATGAGAAACCTTAGTAGTATTTGAAAATTTGTGAGGTACGAGTAGCAGTTAAGTTATTGTTTTGATTTATGAATGAGAATAGTACTTTTGGGAAGTGATTAGTGCTAAGTCTGAAAGTTTGGTTTGAGAGTAGGATAAGAAATGTGAAATCTTACCGTATCATCTCGTTCATTTTGTCGTATGTTGAATTCAATTATGACTCTGAGACGTCGGAGAAAATGTCATTTTTTATTGAGTTGTCTTATCCCTTTTCTAGGATATATATATATATATATATATATATATATATATATATATATAATTTTAACAATAAATCAAAAAATATAAATTTTAACAATAAATCTAATATTGCTCTAAAAATCTTCTTGTAAAGTTTCAACATTTTTTGAAAATCGTACAATCTGTTCCCACAACAGCATCAAAAAATCAAATTCCATTCTCAGATCTCGCCCATTCGATCACATAAAACAAAAGAATCCCCCCATCTGATACCAATTTTATAATTCCTAAAAACTTTTGAAAATTTAAAGAAAGATATTTAGACCAAAATTAGAATTACTGTTAAAATTTTATATTTGTTTGAAATTGTTTAAAATTTTTAATATTTTCTACAAGTTTAATTTTCTAAAATTTGTTTAAAGTCATTAAAATTCTTATCAAAATTTGAAAATATTACAGTAATGTTTTTATAGTATAAAGAATACTCGGTTTCAGTTTCATGAATTTTAGAGTTGGTTTGGTACTATTACATGTATCACATTTGATTTAGTAAAACAAATATTTTTAAAATAATTTTTGTGCTTTTTAAATCCTAATTTTAAAATTTTACATTATCCTTATACATTTTAAAGCTATTGAAAAATTTATTGGACTTTGATTTGAGCTGAAAATATTAATAATTGTTTTTGGGCTTTTATGGTATTTAAAAAATTATTTATATTTAAAAATATTCAACAATTCATATTTTGACTTCTTATAATGTTTTTAGCTATAATAGTCTTTTATTTAAATTTATTATTAATTTTTAGATTATCATTAGGCCTTAAAGAGTGTGTGGGATTCTCGATTAGGTTAGCCGTACGTAAGACCCCTTTTCGATTTGGTTTGAGTTGAGAGTGTCAGAGTGAGTAACATTTAAGAAATTAGCTTTGGATTCATAGTTGTGAGGCTAGATTTTATTTTGATAAATACTTTGCCAATATAGGTTAAACCAAACAATTTGAACAAGGTTGCATATATAGCAGCGAGCGCATAGCTTGGATCGAGAGAAGAAATTTTATCTGAACTCTATTTCATCGCTCTGAATTCAAATGTTTTATTATAATAGTTTTATGATTGATATAAAAATATTTTAAAAATTGCCCATGAGACCCTATCTTGAGTCTTAAAACGATCGTTTGAAATTCTTTTAATAGTCATATATGTTATTGTTTCGATCATCATACAACATTTGAAACAGTGTTTATTTGCTCTCAAAATTGACATGAGATAGTAAATCTGAGGCGTTATAAGGATGGTGTGCAGTGTTGGCGTTATAAGGATGGTCTGTTCGGTTTGGATTGAAACTAGTACTTAAATGGACTAATTCGTGTACATATATATATATATATATATATATATATATACATATACATACATACATACATACATATAATGTATCTGAGCATTGATGGGGTAGTTTTGCTAATTTGTACTGCTCATGCTTAATGTCTTTTATTCTTTTTTTTGTATCTTGAAATATTTTAAAATGTCTATTGATTCGAGAGATTGAGTTGATGCTCTTCCCTATATATGTATCGAGATGCTCTAGTGTTTCTTCATAAAAGTTTTTTTAAAAAACTAGTATTTGACTTCAAATGTAAAAGCTTTCAAATCACATTATTTTAATCTTTAATTGACTTATTGTGCTCTCAAAAGCTCACTCTCGTTTGATTTCCTTTCTGCAGTAATAACCACCGTTGGATTACTTGAAAATGGACTAGAGGCAAGTGAGCGAGTAAATTTAAGTTATTGTATTGTCTATTAGAACCCTGAATGGGTGAATGGTATTATTTAAATATTTTTAAGACTTAGATTTGGTACTTCATTTTTGATAGTCAATTGAGAGTATTGTTTGATTGTAGGTTAGTTGCTCTGATGACAACTGTCCACTTTGGGTTATGAGGACATTATTGTCTTAGTGTATCTGATCGAGCGAGTGTCTAACGTTCTAAATTTTTAGGTCGCTAAAATGATTTCTGTACTTGTCTTTTTCTTGAATATGATAAAATTGTATTGTGAATCTCGAGAGCCAATAGGTATGACTTCGTTAAATATTTTTATGTTTTGGTCATCCACTTGCGATTATTGTTATCATTTGATTCCTAAATTCTTGATTGAGATCGTTGTTTGTCGTGATTAATGTTAGACTTTTCTATTGTATAATCATCAGCATTTTTGGTGATTGGTGTTTGTTTAATATGTTCCAAAATGGTAACATGTTATGATTGTTATTCATACCTAATCAAATTATCAGAATTTTATTGTGTACCATTCTCAAATGATTTTGAAATTGACAATATGTACGTATATTTTTACTTAATATTAGGATTTGTGTATTTTCATTTACCCTAATAGGAGATTATGTATACTCCTAAGCCTTATATAATCTATGATTAAGACTAGATTTTGAGAAAGTGGATTAGATCTTGACAATTAATTAGCTTGACGTTTTGGTATAAGGTTGAGATTTGGCTGAACAAAAGTAGACCCCATGTTATTCTTTTTTAGAGTTGAAAGATTTTAAAAGTTTAACCAAAAAGATAATCGAAGGATCAGCCTATAGATGGTGAATGATGTGATTGTGAATCATAAGTGATGTGATAACTTAGAGCCTTAAACTTTAATGGAGGTGCATACATGCGTGTGTAGAATTATAATTTTTGTCTTCTTTTAAGGTAACACATTTCTCTGTGACGAATTCGGTAACAATTTAAACTTGATGGTTTGAGATATCAGAGTGCGCAGCGAGAACCTAGTGGTTATAGTTTTTCTGTCTTTTGTAATGTGTAAATGCTTGTAGCGGATTATCCATATTAGTGTTTGTATAGTGCAAGTCATAAGTGACCATCACCCAATATTTTAGGTGCACCTTGAGCTTAAAGTTAAGCTCGCTATTACTTAGTGGATTGTGCAAAGGGTATAATCTGCTATATAATCTATATAACACAATGGAGGCATATTGGATTAGAGATTGATTTAATTTGTTTTTTATTCATTGAATTTAGAGCAGCTTAAATTCACTTCAGTGAGTTTTGTATTAGTCAAGTTATCGTTTGAAAAGTTCTAGAACGGTTAGAGCGCAAGTAATTGCCCGACAAGTTTGAGCTTAACGTTATGATTTGAAACTAAATAGTTAAGTTCAAGTATTTGTTGGACATGAATTTGGGTACAAAAGTTAGATGTGGTTCAGCTACTGAGATGGTAGTTATCAAAGTTACGCAGCAAAAGCATAGTGCCTAGACATTATAAGTAATAAAAAATTCAAGATTAATTTTCAAAGACGGAATTTTTATAAGGTTCAGAGAATGTAATATTAGGTATATTTTTTAAGCCGTTTAAAATAACTATATGTGATTCAAAAAATAAACGGGTGATAATTTTGAGCAGTACTCAGGTATATAGTGTATGGAAGCTTCAAATGATTTTGGGGTCAAAATATAATTTTAAGAATTTTTGGGGTCATTTTGTAAATACGAAAAACTTTGGGGGCTATTTTTCAAATTGTGAAAAATGGAATTATGTGTTAAGATTTTAGAAACCCTCTCGATACAATTGCAACCTCTTGCTAACTAATGAAATTTAAATACTCCTTCCATCCCACATAAATAGATCACATTTAACTTGGTACACATATTGAAGATCTAGGTTATGTATTGTGTGTTTCACATTTTACTCTTTAGAGAGAGGGGAGAAGCGAGTGGCCCAGAAGAGAAAAAATTGGTTGGTGGGCTATTAAAGGTAGAGAAAGAAATAGAATAAAAATTATAATAAAGTGGGTCGAAAGAAAAAATGAGTTGGTGGAGAGAGAAATTGAATAAAAAAGTGTAAAAAGGTTAAATATCAAAATACACATAAAGAATCTTTCTTAAAGGAAAGAGAAAGAAAAAGGAAAATAGGAGCAGAAGAAGAGTTGATGCAACCCTAATTGAGTATCCTCTTCTTCTCTTTGTGTAATTTTCACTGTGAATTTAGTTAGGTAGTGTGTGTGTGTGTGTGTGCGCACGCGTGCGCGTGCGTGTGTGTTTGTGTGTGTGTGTGTGTGTTTAGGGGTGTCTGCGTGAGATTGCAAGTTGTGTGTGAGAGTGGTGTATCACAGCTGCCGTAGCAGCAGTGGTGTAGTGTGTGTGTCTGTGTGCTGTGTGCATGAAGAAGGGGAAGGGGGAAAACAGCAGTAGCCCTACTACGATGCTATTTTTTTTTGTGTGTTTGTGTGCTTGAGTTGTGTAATGTATCTCTGTGTGTATAAGGGCAGTAAAGGGAATAGGACAATGGAATGTATTTTGGTGAAGAAACTGCAGGCGTGTGAGTGCTTTTAGGTTTTAAATGTTTGTGTATGTGTTGTTGTTGTTGTTGCAATAGTGATGAGTGTGTGTCTTTAAATATGTGTGTATGTGTACTGTTGTTGTTGTTGCAGAAGTGGTGCTGTAGTGTGTGTTCTAGGGGGCTGTACCAGGTGTTTATGGCCAGCAGTGTACTGGGGTAGGGGGTGTTCAAAGTAGTGCAGAGTGTGTGTGTGTGTGTGTGTTCAAAGCAGTGCAGTTTACGTGTGTATAGTGCTACCGATGCAGTAGTGGTGCTGTGTATTTTGTTGCTGCTGCAGCAGCATTGTGTGTGCAAGTGTGTGTTTGTACAGCTATGTGAGTGTGTGTATGCACAATAGTATGTGCAAGTGTGTGTTTGGACAGCTGTGTGAGTGTGTGTGGGTTTAATATGTGCTTGTGTGTGTATTAATAAGAGCAGTGTGTCTTTATAATGATCAGTATATGTGTGTTTGGATGTGTAGGTGCTCTGGGAGGATGAGCAGAGGTTTGTGACTGTGTGTTAATGTATGTAATGTGTGTGCACATAGGTGTAATTAGTGTGTTTGTGTGTGTGTGTAGAGTGGAAATGCAAGTTTTGGCATGTGTAAGAATGTAATGTGGGAGTGTTGGGAGTGCGTGTGCGCTCGTGTGTGTATGTTTAAGTTGCAAAAGAGTGTGTGTGTGTGTGATTCATGTGTTAGAAATAGTAAGTGTCAGTGTCGCTAAAGGCCATTAGCTCTTAAGTATTTTAAACCTTATTTTTGAAATACAACTTTTGTTTAGATTTTGACCAAGTGCAAAACAGTAACTCTAACTTAATACATTAAATATATCAAATCAAATTATTATAATCTGAGAATTTTGTAGAACCTTATATTACTGATATGTTTCATTTTTTTAAATTTTATGTCATTTTGAGGTCTATAGCTATTTTTAGTACCGGCTTCTAAGTGCTTGGTCTAGACATCGACTCAAAATTTTCTTGAATTACTTTTTAACCCAAAAATAACTTCAGGATACTAAAATCTTGTTTTAATGTGTTTTGGAGATTTTTCGGCGTGGGAATTCACCAAAGGATGTTTTAATAATTTACCACCGATAGGGCGTATTTTGGTAATTTTATGTATAAAAAGTACTTTTGGATAAATTTACATACAATAGGGATATTTTAAGTACTTTATTTACGAGAGGGGTGCTTTTGGTAATCTTACACATAAGAAGTATTTTGGTAATTTTACATACCCGGTGAGGCCGCCATTCTGGGAGTATGCGTGAGTCAATATTGAGTTTACAATACCGTAGTGTAGATTTCATTCTGATCATTTGATTGTTCTATTTAGGTTAAAGTAAAAGACTTTCCGGTTAAGCCAATTTAGTTTTGGATCCAGATAAGAGTTTCTATCTGAACCCTGAGTAAGGATTTTTGTCTGAAGCCTAATTTTGATAACTTGTGTTCTTACGTATTCTTCCGATTTACTTATGGGTATTGTTGAACACTGAGATATGCATTGATATCAGCATGTTATTGCCAAAGAAACCCCAACATTGAGCCTAAATCTGTTATTTGGAAATCTTATCGATGCTCACCTTTTATTGCATGCTGAGCAAATTCAATAACTGTTTGCATTCTTTCTTCTGAATTGTTGTGCCTAAATTCGATAAATGTTTATAATTTTTCTTGCTATTTGTTTGTGGCTATTCTTTAATTTTGAGTGATGAATTGATATTAGATTGTTTAATTGTCATTGAAACCCTAATTGGTATCGGTTATTTGAATTCAGGTTGATGCTCATTATTATTGCATGTCAAGTATTGAATTACTTGTTGATTCAGTGATTTGTGTTTTTGTACATTGGCCAGGGAATCTGTTTAGTGGGGAGGCATTATGAGGGTGATCTGCACCTACGTAACTATATAGGGCCAATATCTTGATAAAAGGACTAGTTATTATACATCATGCATATGTACTCGATGTTGTGCATTGCCTGAGTGGCTTTGCTTCTGCCATGGTCCATATCTCCTGAATTTGTTTACATTGCATCTTACAGTGATTGGAAATGAAGTCTTGATATTTGATTGAAGGGAATTGAGTTGAAACCCTTCCCCATATTGTGATCAAACTGTTTGTGATTATCTAAAACCCTTCCCCATATTGTCCTCAAAGTATCTGTACTCGTTTTGAAATTCTTTGGAAAATTATCATTGTATTTAAAATGATGGTACTGAAAATGATCTTCAAATAATCGTTTTGGTATTTGCTTATGATTGTTTATAATTGTTTTGGAAATCATCAAATTATTTATTAGTGTTTGAAATATTTTCAAAAATTATCATCGAATCAACTCTTGAATCGTGTTGGTAATCCTTCGGTTGTTCCTTGAACGACTTTATTGAGCTTTCAAAAGCACACTCTTCGTTTGATTCTCTTCTGCAGTAATGGTCAACTGTAGAATGCTTGAGAATGGCTTTAGAGACTGTGTGAGATTCTGGAGTGCCCACCACTATTTTAGTAATAGGACCTCTGTGTGGGTCAGTAGTATTAACTCGTTCTATAAAGAACTTGAGTTTGTAAAGAACCTAAATTTCAATAGTTTAAGTTTAAGCATTTTTTTTTGGTAACCATATATTTTAAGGAATTTGAGTTAACATTAGTTAGGAACTCTGAAGTATGTGTCAGTAAACAGGGTTTGAAGTACTTGTACTCGTTACACCTTTCCCATATTGTCTTTGAAGTACTTGTACTCGTTTTGAAATTCTTTGGAAAATTATCATTGTATTTTAAAATGATGGCTTTGAAAATGATCTTCAAATGACTGTTTTGGTATCTGTTTATGATTGTTATGATCGTTTTGGAAAAACATCAAATTGTTTATGATTTTTTGAAATGTGTTGAAAAATTATCATCGAATGGACTTTTGAATTGTTATATAATTCTTCGGTTGTTCCTTGAACGACCCTACTAAGCTCTCAAAAGCTCACTCTCGTTTGATTCCCTTTTGAGGTTATGATTAGCTGTAGATTGCTAGGGGATGGGTTAGAGTCTGTGTGAGATTCTGGATTGCCTACCACTATTTTGTGTAGTAAAATCCCTGCGTGAGACGGTACTTTAGCTGCTTTGCAAAGAACCTAGGGTTGAGTTTTGAAAGTTTTAAGTTGTAAAACTAGCTTAAATTAAAGTTTTTTTAATCTGTATATTTTGAAGAATTTGACTTAGTGTTCATTTAGAAACTTTGGTATATCTTGGAAGTTGCAGTTGAATTAAGATTATTTATGTCAGTAAGCAGGGTCTGATGTATTATGATGTGGTAGGTTAACACTCCAGAAGTTTGGGGCGACGATGCTCTGGATTTCCAGGTCATTACATCCGGTCATCTAAGAGGATAACTGGCCAATTGGTTAATGGGTTAGGGTTTGCTTCTGGGAATTTTTTGAAAAATAAGGTTTTTGACAACCAGTCCAATCATTCGCGAGGATAACTGATCGGTGGATCAATGGGTTAGGGTTTGTTTCTAGGATTTTTCTGAGGATGAGGTTTTTGACTAACCATTAGGGCATCCGGGAGGATAACCGGCCGGTTGGTCAGTAGGTTAAATCAGGGTATGAGCTAGCCAGTTTTGAATTTTTTTTTCCAAGTAATGCACATGCTGACTAATCGTCCAGTCAGACCACCGGTTAGGAGCGCGGATAACCGGCCGGTTAGTCAAAGTCTCCTCTTGTGAAGTTACCAGTTTAGTATACAGAATGATGGTTGGTTTCTCTGCCAACATGCCATAAGCCAATACAGGTATTTCCCAACAAAGGGCAGAATACTGAATGGTTCGGTTTGAGTTTTCTCCATATAACATCATATAAAGGTCACTCCTATCAGCTTGACTGTACCATATACCTCCCGCCCGTAACTAAGAAGTTAATAATGGACGATCACCAGTAGGTATACAGGTCATTGAATATACCAAAAAATCAGGAGGAATCTTTAGTTAGAGGCTGTGGAGTTGAGAGCTCAACCGAAAGTTTACCTTGTGAACAGGAGGACCAAGGTCTTGTCGGGGTGAGACGTGCGGGTTTGTGAGGTTTGGAAATAAGAGCACAAGTACCACAGCTATGTCATATTGCCAAAACAACATACAAAGAAAATACAACAAGGCCAAAAATCAATAAAAACTTTTCAAGTCTAGTCCTCTTAAAATTTTAGTCCTCAGCGGAGTCGACAATATAGCGAACAGCCTCAAAAAAAATCCTTCAAATGGATTTTTAATTGGAGTCGTCATCTTATTCAATATGAGAAAAATAAGAAAAACATAAAAAAAATGACTCAAAAGTGTCCAAAAGGACGAGTAGTCTATCGAAACCAAGATAGAGATCCGAGAACTAAGTAACGCAACGGGAAGTGTTAGGCACCCAACGCGCCCTTTGGGTCTCTACTTCATTTTTAGTGATTGATAGACTTAAACACATGTAGCATGTAAAATACTGTAAAACTCACCCTAAGTTTATTTTACATTTTTTGGCTTGAACTTGACAGTAGGAGTCAAGTGGCCTACGTATCAGATCGGACTAATCGGAATCAAAATCGTTGTAGTTCGAACTGGTCCTACGAGTAGTAAACTACATTTCCCCTCTTAGAGAAAAAATGGGTAAAGATGACTCATTTTGTTGTTTTCGAAACGAAATGCGATTACGAGGAAGGAATGACAATTTATATGATTTCTACCCTAAAAAGGCTAGTAAAGATTACCTCGAGATGTAGCTTGCCTTGACAACTCAGGAATGTTCTCCGTAGAATCCATGATGAAAAGAACAAAAAGAAATTTATGAGTGGTTAGAATGGCTAGACTTCTCAAGAGAGATAGTATGTCACTTCATAAAGAAATGGCATACAAGCTTTAAAGAGAATCAATTCTTGGATTGACTAAAATCCGAACCCCAAAAATAAAGGCTCAGACCCTTTTTTTATTGTGTCAGGGTCGCACAATCTGTTAAGATTGGCAATGCCAATCTGCAAAGTTTGAGATAAGTCAGAATAAGTGATAAAATTACATATTGGCAAAAGTCGATTGATCCGCCGATCAGTCGAAAACTAGTTGGTTCTCCCAATTAATTAAAAATATTTTTTAGAGTTACAAGGCATTATCTGCCCCTATTTTCAATAATTATCGATAAAATCACAAATGAGATTTACTAGATTCCGGATAAGTCATTTCCTAACACCAAAAATAGATTGATTTGATCTTTACATCAAGATAAATTATGGATTATATTCCCGAGTCATCTAAACAAACTACATCAATTAGAATAATCTAGACCTTGGACTGGACTCGGCCTAAATGGACCGAACTAGTGCAATTGGATTGGACTGATGGACTGAATAATGCAATTGGATTGGACTAAACAATTAAACTAGACTAAATTAATTAAATAAAATTGGACTAATTTAAAAAATAAATCAAATTACTAAGCTCAAACTCAATAATGCACTCTATAGTAATAATAAAACCCATTATTTAATTAATTAAAAAGTGCCTACAAATATGGGGTGTCTACAACGCCCTTTCGGTCTCTACTTCATTTTTATTGATTTTTGGCCTTAGAAACACGTAAAATGCAATAAACACCACCCTAAGTTTATTTTTATGCTTTTAGCTTGAACACGATATTTGGGATCAAATTGTGTACGTATCCGATCGGACTAACCGAAATCAAAACTGTCATAGTTCAACTCTGCTCCTACGGAAAGTAATTTACATTTCGAGCCTAGACATAGACTAAGAAATGTAAAAGACTATTTTTTTTGTATTTTTAATTAGAAATGTGACTAGGGATCGGGAGACATTCTATAAAATTTCCTAATTTAAAGATCTATTGAAGATTACCGCCGGCTCTAGCTTCGAACAATGTCTATATGTTATTCTGAACTACGTTGGTCTGATTCTTTTCTCGAGGGTACATAGGAAACCCTATAAAGGTCTGACCTCATATCTGTATCGCGGTCCTCGAGTATGTCTCGATTCCTGTGGTTTTTTTCTGTGTTTTCTTTAAAAAAAATGTGTTATTTTTCAATGTTGTTCACCCTCATGCTAGCTCCCTTACCAAGAGGCTATATAGACACCCTATTTTTGTAATCATTATTTAAATAAATAATGAGTGGGCTTTATTATTAAGGGCTAATTACACCTATGTCCCTGAGGTTAGGGGGTAATTACAGTCAAGGACACAAAGTTTCAAAATGTAACATTCCGTGACCAAACACTTTTAAAATGTATCAGACGTGTCCATCCGTTAGGGTTCCGTCCAAAAAATGTACTTTTTAATGATGTCAGCAATACGTATTTTTAAAATGACAATACTACCCCTTTATATATAGAATAGTTTAAAATTTTTAAATTAAGAAACATTAGGGTTTCAAAACCTTATTTTTCAATTTAGGGTTTCAAAACCCTAATTTACAAATTAGGGTTTCAATTTGCCATTTCTCAATTAGGGTTTCAATCTGCTAATTAGGATTTCAATCTGCTAATTAGGGTTTCAATCTGCCATTTCTCAAAGGTCTCATGCCAATTAGGGTTTCAATCTGCCATTTCTCAAAGGTCTCATGCCAATTAGGGTTTCAAACCCCTAATTTGCAAATTAGGGCTTCAAAACCCTAACTTGCAAATTAGGGTGTTAGGGTTTTTATCTGCAATTACAAATTGGGGGGGGGGGGCGATGGAGCTGCTGGCATGGAATGAGGGAGTGGGTTACTGTGGGGGAGAAGAGAAGAGAAGAGATGAGGGGGAAGAGTGCCGTCTCCAGCGATAGGTTTTGACGCCGGCAGGAGATTACACGCGGTGGCTTGCGGTGGGCGGTGACGAGGAAGGGGGAGGCAGGCGGGGTGGGCGGTGACGGGTTGACAAGGAAGGGGGAGGCAGGCGGGGTACGACGCCGAGGAAGGGGAGGAAGATTGCGTGGGTGATGATGGGGCGACGAGGAAGGGGGAGGCATGCGGGGTGCGACGCCGGGGAAGGGCGAAGGGGTGCGGCGCCTGGGTGGGTGACGGCGAAGGGGGACGGCGTCGGGGTGGGTGACGGCGAAGGGGGTGCAGATGGGGTGCGATGCTGGGGAAGGGGAAGGGGTGCGGCGCCGGGGTGGGTGACGACGAAGGGGAATGCAGATAGGTCAGGGGTGGGGGGTGGGGGATTAAGTCTTTCTTTTCTTTTTTTTAATGAAGTAATGGCATTAGAAAAAAAAAATAAGGTTCCAACTGAGGGGTAATAAAGTCTTTTCATCAAAACCGTTAGGATTTTTAGGGTTCCGTTTGGTCAACGGACATAAGTGTAATTTGTCCAAACTATTGTCCTTACCTGTAATTATCCCCAAATCTGAGGGATTTAGGTGTAATTAGCCCTATTATTAATTAGATTGCATTATTAAGTCTAAGCCTAATAATGTGACTTAGTTAATTAATTCAGTCTAGTTGTAAGTTCAATCAGTGGAATGTCCAATCCAGTTGCAAGTTCAATCCGGTTGCATGTCCAGTCCAGTTGCATGTCCAGTTCAACAGTCAATCTATTTAGTTTGTCTAGATAGTTTGAAAATCAATCAATTATATAGTTAGAAGAGGAATTATCTGGAATCTGGTACATCTCATTTACACAATTCGAGATAATTACAAAAATTAGGGTCAAATAATGCCTCAAAATCCAGAAAAATCACTTTTAAATCATGGGATGAACATGCTGGTTTTTTACTAATTACAAAATTAGAGATAATTACAATAATTAGGGTCAGATGATGCCTCAAAATTTTAAAAAAATATTTTTAATTTATGGGATGAACCTGCCGATTTTTGACTGACAGGGATATGTAAGCTCTAAAGAGAACAAGCTTCTGGACCCCTAGCAATCAAGGTCAATACTTCTATTTACAAAGCTTAGGTGGCTGAATCTGATAAGATTGGCGTAGCAATCAAGGTCAATACTTCTATTTACAAAGCTTAGGTCGCTGAATCTGATAAGATTGGCTTAGCCAATCTGCAAGGCTGGAGATAAGTCAAACTATGTGATAAAATCATAGATTGACAAAAGTTAATTAACCGGCCGGTCAGTCGAAAATCGATAAGTTCATCCCATAATTTAAAAATAATTTTTTTTCAGATTTCGAGGCATTCTGACCCTAATTATTGTAATTATCTCTAATCTTGTAATTAGTCAAAAACTAGCGGGTTCATCCCATGATTTAAAAGTCATTTTTTTGGATTTCAAGGCATTATTTGACCCTAATTTCGGTAACTATCTCTAATTGTGTAAATGGGATGTACCATATTCTGGATAATTCCTCTTCTATTAACTATATAATTGATTGATTTTCATCTTTGCACCAGGAATAATTCACAGATTATCTCCCCAAATTATCTATACAAACTGACTCAAATAATATCTAGATGTTGGATTGGACTAACTGTTGAACTGGATATGCAACTGAACTGGACATGCAATCGGACTGAACTTGTAACTGGACTGGACATACAACTGATTGAACTAGCAACTGGACTGAATTAATTAACTAAGTCACATTATTAGGCTTAGACTTAATAATGCAGTCTAATTAATAATAAAGCCCACTAATTATTTATTTAAATAATGATTACAAAAATAGGGTGTCTATATAGCCCCTCTGTGAGGGAGATAGCATGAGGGCGAACATCACCAAAAAAATAGCACATTTTTTTAGGAAAACACAGAAAAAAAATCACAAGACTCTTGACAGACTCGAGGACCACGATACAAATATGAGGTCAAACCTTTAGAGGGTTTCCTATGTATCCTCGAAAAAGGAATCAGACCAACATAGTTCAAAATAACATATAGACATTGTTTGAAGCTAGAGCAAGCGATAACAACCATTGGTCATCGAACCATGGGTGCATCTGTAGAAGCCGGAGCCAATAGTTACAACGGTTGATCATCAAAAGATACAAAGTCTGGAACTGGAACTTAAACTAGAGCCGGGACTACAATTGGAGCTGAAAACGCTCACTGCCTAAGAGCTAGAGTCCATAGTAACGATGATGGGTCGCTTAGACAAATGAGAACAGTATATCTGGAAGCTAGAGCTAATAGTAATGATGATTGGTCATCTAGACACACCAAAAGCCTGTGACTAGGAGTCGGAGCCAATAGTAAAAACGATTGGTTGCTTAGCCATAAGGGTGCGTCCTTAAAAGCCAGAGCCAAAAATGACAACCGTTGGTCGTCTAAGGATACTGAAGACTAGAGCCAGAACTAGAACTGCCCTTTGACAGAGTCCTAAAGACAAGTTAAAAAGATCGACGGATAGAAAAACAACAATGGCCATTGCCGGAGGCCCCAAGACAGGTTGAAAGGGTCGATGGACAAATTAGAGTCATATATCTAGATTCCAAAGCCCACAAGACGAGTTGAAAAGGCTGTCCAGATATACAAAAGAATCTTGCCTGTCGCCGAAGGCCCCAAGATGAGTTGAAAGAGTCGACAAACAAGATGAAAATAACTTTGGTTGTTGCCAGAGCCCAAGAGAAGTTGAAAGGGTCAACAGACAAACTGAAGTCTCGACTAAGAGCCAGAGCCAACAAAGCGTCATAGCGGTTGGTCATTTACTCAAAACCGGATTCATATCTAAGAGGCGAAGCCAACAACGCGTCAAAGCAGTTGGTCACTGAGATACGAGAATTTCAGAATTATCACTCAAAGACGAACCCAACAATGTTCTAAAGACAGTTGGTCATTGAGTGCCAAATATATTAATATGAAGAGAATGTCACTTTTAGCAACACATGTGGGATCCTATACTAGCTTATACTGTACAAAAATCACTGAGTTGAGCAACATATTCAAAAATTGGATCGCTGAACAATCTTGGGATAGGATAACCGATATGCACTGGCTAGCAAGTAAGCACACGAATCCTGGATAAAAATGCACTTGGGCAAATGAATATGTATCATGCAAAGCACACAAGCAGGCAAACACGCGTAAATCTATAATAATATGTTGATGAAGTAAGCATGCTAAGCACACAACAAACATACATGCATGTATTTCACACAGGGATGTAAAATTTTTTTTTTGGTTCAAAAACTGGCCAGTTGATCAAAGTCTGGGAGAATTTTGAAATTTTAAAATTTTGAGTCGAAAACCAGTCGGTTAGTCAGCCGCTTTAAACCTTTGAAAACCAAAGAGTCAAAAGTCAGTCGGTTGGTCAATCTCGTTAACCAACTTAAATGACAAAACCGGCCGGTTAAATCGCCCAGTTTTGTACGCGAGTTAGGGTTTCTTCAAACACTTTTAACCCAACCCAATCTCATTCTCTCAAATTTCTTCTTCCAAAGGACTCTAAGCAGCATGATCTAACCCTAATTAGACCCTTAGCCTATAAATTCCTTTAATTCTCCAAAAATTTCTCTCAATTCGCGAAAGAGTGGCTGATTTCATTCATAGAGGGCATGAAGCAAGCCCAAAAATTGGCAAAATCTCTCATTTTAGACCGAAGGACCACTCCTTGCTGACTCTGGACCAAGGAGTGCACCTTAGCAAGCACTTTTTTCCCGAGGAGGTAAGTTCCCAAAGAATTCTCTACTATTACACACATTACTTCACCTTGTTTCACACACACACCCCATGCCCATATAAAGTACAACCCACATACTTAGTTTGCACGCAACTCATGCCCCCAATCCTGCTAAAGAGTGATGGGAAAAAATCCTTATACCCATTAAGAATAGGGTTACGGTAACTGGTTTTGATCTCTTCCTTGCTAGGTTGGACATCTCAACGCATAGCAACAGACATCTTATATATCTTGCCGAGCATAAGTGGGATTTCACCAACACCTTTCACATATCATTCAATCACCCCGTTCAACTTTACAAACATCACCGGTGTTCGTGCTCAGGGAAGGCCTATTCTATGGGTCCATGATCTTAACAAAGAATGAGACCTCGTGGTCTGGTTGCTCGGTTACCAGTAGTCCAACAAAATGGGCAGTTCCATCCTGTTGGATACCCTTCATGCGCATTATGAGAACATGAATTTGGAAAGAGTGGAGGACACGGTGATTGACCAATTTATAGGGGGATTTTTGCTTTATGCTCTGGAGGAGACCCGTTTTAGCAATAGAGATGATTCTGTCTAGCTATGGTGTCTACGGGCTTTAGAGAATATGGAGGAGGTTGGAGAGTATGACTGGGGTACTCCCACTTTGGCATATATTTTTTGGTCTGTGGGTGTAGTGTCTCAAAGGTAGTCCCTCAGCTTCATGGGATACTGTGATATATAGAAGGTATGTCCCCATTTTTTATTCTCACACATGCTCTAAATATCTTCTCACATGTGATGTATGTTCACAGATTTGAGCGTTCATGGTCATAGGCTCTCGTGCTCCTCGACTAAGGGAGGGGCATACTGGCGAGACTTCATTAACCATGTATCGCTTGAATTTCAAATATGAGAGGATAAGGGCATCGGACATGGTGTACCGAGATAGGTTCAATGTGCTGACAGAGCATCCAGTAAGTAATTTACTAGCTTTTGAATCTCTCACCATGCATGCTCACGAAATTCTCACCATTTATCTTCTTGATTTCAAGTTACCCTGTCTCGGTGGTGAAGAGTGATTAAGGAATATCCAGAGGAGTTGGCCCATACCCAATGCTAGATAATGATATTAAGGCCCTCACAGGAGGAGTTTTATTTGAAAGACAGGGTGCTCTCTCAGCACCATGAGGATGTCGAGGCCCGGGGTCCTGCTTCCCCTCCCAAGGAGATATATCAGACATCAGAGTTAGATAAGAGTCTAGGCAGAGTATGCCTGAGGGAATAACAGTGTCCCTTAGGTGGCAGAACAATATCGTGCTTATAAGGTGTTCATGAGAGAAGACTTGGCCCCCTCCCCTGACCTTAGAGTGGTTGAAAAGGGTGCAAAAAGAGACGGCGGCCCAAGAGAAAAAGGGGAAGGTCAAAAAATGAGGCGGAGTCAGCTGAGGGCATCATGTTCCCTTTGTGGACAGTGTATGTCTTCTTGAGGGGAAAGACCGAGGAGCAGGAGCCAATCCCTCGGTCGGAGAAGGACTCCAAGGTGTACGGACTCAAGGAGTTGGCTAGAATCCCCATGGTAAATTCTAGGCTTGAATTGATTATTTTGCATTATTATCTTTCCTAATAGATTTAAATTATGTGTCCTTTCTCAATGTAGGTCCCATGTTCAATGCTCAGAGATACATACGAGATGATCCATAGCCTCAAAAGCATAGTGTCCAGTTATCAGGATCTGCTATCAGTGTACGGACCCTCGGATGAGGCTACAGAACCGCCTACCCCCATTCCCTCCTGGCCATTTTTAGGAGGTAAATCGAGTGGCCGACCAAGCTCGGCGAAGCCTCCGACCCTGCTACTACTGCTCCTACAGTGTCCTCGGTGCTAAGGAAGGGAACACGGGTAAAGACTAGGGTGGTGACCTGGACTTGAAACAAAGAGGTCAAACCCGAGTTGGCACCCTCTAAGGGTAAAAAGGTCACCACTGGGAGCAAGGGAAAAGCTCCAGCCCTAACGAAGAAGTGAATCTTTCCAGATCCTTGTGGTTTTTAGACATACTTACAAGATACCCCGACTAATGAGACTATGATAATGGACTCGACTCTCGAACTCGAAGGCAAGGAAGACAAATATGAAGAAGAAGGTGATGACGAAGCCACATATACGATGGTAGAAGAGGCTGAAGAGCCAAGTGAGGAAGCCGAGAAAGAAACTGAGGAAGCTTCGGAGTTCAACAAGAAGGTACCCAACCCCAAGAGCAGCCGAAGAAAGCTTTGAAGACGATCTTGCTTAGCTTAGGTCCTAGGCGCTAGAGTCTTTTAGGGACTTCTATTTCAAACTGTTGATGTTACCCAAAAATTATTATTTCTATGTTTTATGTTAGAAACTACTCCCTCCGTCCCTTAATAATTGATCATCTTTCTTTTTTGAGTCATCCCACAAAAATTGATTACCTCCAAATTAAGAAAGATTAAGTAGATATATTTACATATTTACCTTTTTATACTTTTTTTATTCTATTTCTCTCTCCACATTCAAATCTCAACCATCTCATTTTCTCCCTTCTAACCCACCACTTTACACTTTTTTATTCTATTTCTCTCTCTATATTTAACACTCTACCAATAAATTTTCTCTTTCATGGCCCACTCTCTTCTCCCCTTTCTCTAAAGGGTAAAACGGAAAAAATACACAATACATAACCAAAATCCTTAATATGCGTGCAAAGTAAAAGTGATCAATATTTTAGGGATAGAGGGAGTACTAGTTAATTCCTATGTTTTAATCAACTTATATGCTCACACACATCCACAGAAAATAAGGAGGATGAGATAAGACTGGTTAAAGGATTTGAACATTGAGTTGAGGTGACAGGTACAGGGTTTGGCCTAAAAGTAAGCAAACCTTGTGAAAAGTCACAGAAACTGACTAATCGGCCGGTTACTCAGTGGCCAAAATATTTTTTTGAGAAAAATCGACCGGTTGGTTAGAACCCAACTCCATTATCAAGGTAAAACCAAATGGTTGATTAGAGGCAAAATCGATTATTATGGTAAAATTGGCCAATTAGTCAGAAGAAAATTAAATTTTTCTAAGAGAATCGGACAGTTGGTCAGAGAGATGGACATGCAAATATTAAAATCAACCACGAAGACCTGCCAATATATTAAAAAATCATTCAATTTTTTTAAGAATTTTTTTTGATTTTTTATATTTTCGATTCCTAACTCTATATAAATTAGGGATATCTCACTATATATTTAGGATGCATCATTTCAAAACGACATTTGACTCTTAATTATTCCGTTCAAAGAACTCCCAATGGCTCTCGAGGATAATCCTACAATCTTTGAGCTCCAATTCTAGGCCTTCGCTAATTCTTTCGACAAGAATTAATTCATCTTGACAGACAATTCAACTTGAAATTCGTCATGAGTCTGAGGAATATGGTAGTTCATGAGGATATTCTCCGTGCCGCATGCAAATTTTGGGATTTTGATGATCACGTCTTCCATTTTGGATTAGAGGCTCTCTGCCCCACTTACGAAGAATTTTCTACTCGGTAAAAATCCCAGTTAATCTTCTAATCATCATTCATATCATACAAGATGGTTATGTTAAAGCCCTCAAGACTTTGTTGAAGGTCAAGAAATAGCGTGCTAGGTCTATTTTTTGAGGTGAATTATTTTGCTTTCTCCTGTGATAGAACATTTTTCCACTAAACTTGAAGATCGAGATGAGCAATATGCCTATGGCCATGTAGCTGCTCCCGCATTGTGTTTGGTGGTCGAATATCTCACTTTTTCTATCCTAGCATTGCAGATGTGACGCTGACTGAGATACTGATCTAGGTATCTACAAAAGATAGAACTTTGATTCCTTTAATGTTAGATGTAACCTTGCATGGCATTAATGACGTTCATAAAGATCTGAGTGTGCCATATGGAGGGATCCCTTTGCTTCTATATATGTGGTTGTTGGATCATATGCACCTGATAGCCCTTCCTGTCGAGGGAAGTTATTGACCTTGTTCATTCCGTTCTCCGCATTTGCTTTTTGAGGGTCAATCGGTCATAGATGAATGGACTCACTTCTTCTTTGTGTGGGAGTCCAAAGATATTCGATGGCATTATCCCTGGTAGGGAATTTGTGGCTCCATATTGTCTTTCTCTCCTGGGACATCAATATTTTATTTTTTACTTTGTCTGTCGGATTTTGAGGCCATTTGGCTATAAACAGGTTGTTCCGGACTCTTATAGTAGATTTGTGACGTAGAGGATATCATTAGCCATCTCTTATAGCAATACTTTTGTCGACTGTATGGATCTAATTGCTCCCTTGTTGTCTGAAGAGTATGTCCATTGGCTCAGGTTTTATGTTCAAAAGATGGTGTTGGATTTTCAAATCTATATCACCCAATCTTTGTTAGCTATTTGGTTCTCCAACAATTCCCTCAAAGAATCAACTTCCAATTCTACTGGGAGTACGGCCTCCATGTCGTAGACTAGTGAATATGGCGTAGCTCTGGTTGATGTTCTCACTAATGTACTATAGCCCTAGAGGGCGCATGGGACCTAGCTAATATGGCCAACTCTCATAGGAATCTATTATTTTACTCAGCATGTTCTTGATGTTCTTGCTTGCAGCTTCCCAGCCTCATTGGTCTGTGGATGGTATGGTGATGAGCGATGTCGAATCATACCACACTCCTCAGTAAGGGATAAGATTTCTCCTTCAAAATCTAAGCCATTATCTGAGATCAACTCTGAGGGTATTCCATATCAACAAATGATAGTCATTCGAATAAATTGGCCCACCTTCTCAACATTGAGTATGGCAGACAAGCAGCTTCCAACCCCTTCATAAAGTAATCTATGACTACTAGTATGAACTCGTGTCCATTAGAGGCCTCGGATTGATCTTTCCTATCACTTCTATTCTTCAAACTGAGAAATGTTAGGGAGATTTCATGTTGTATAAATCTTAGGGAGGGAGATGTTACAGGCTTACATCCACTTGACACTTGTGACACCTCTTTTCATACTCGACACAGTCTTGCTCCATCTTACTCCAATAATATCCCTGTTAGAGGATCTTCTTCGTTAATATTAGGCCATTCATGTGCGGTCCACGTTCTTCTGCATGTATATCTTCTATGATCTGATTACCCCCCCCCTCTCTCTCTAGTCACAGATAACAGGTGTTCTCCACTGTTTGTATAGTCTTTGGTCACACATGATGAACTAGTCTACCCATCTTCTTAAAGTTGTTCGGTCTTTTAGGAACATCCTTCAGGGTACTTACCGTCTCAGAAATGATTTTAAAGATTTGTGTACCAAGGTTTGGCTACTTCGTCCTCCTCTAAAGGGCTATCATGAAACAATAAGCTGGTCTATCTCTTTTCAGTATCACAAATGGTTCTACCTCTTATCCTTCAAGCATGTCTACCATTGATGCGACGATGGCTAAAGCATCGACAAAATTGTTCTTGAGCTGAGGCAGTAATGAAATTCTACATCTCCAAATTGGTCTACAGTTTTCTCCAAATAAGCATGGTATGCTTGTAGACATTCATGTCTTATTCTCCATATGGTACATAATCTGGTACATAATCAATTATGTGTCTCAATATATTGTAATCTCTAGAACTTATACGTTTAGGAAAATCTCAAAACTAATGATACATCGTATTCAACAGTGTCGTTAGTACCGTCGAAAATCAACTTGATGGCTATGGGTGAATGGGCTACCGGTGAGATTGACAATATCCCTACTCTATATCCCTTGTTGTTCTACTCCATCGAGGTATAACTGCTATCTCATTTCTGATTCCATGACACATACTCCTTCATCTTGAAATTTTGCTTCCTATCTATTAGTATCGTCTGTCCAACAGTCGGCTAACAAGTCGGTCATGGCCCTCCTCTTGATTGACTTCTGGGTGACATAGGTGATATCAAATTCGAACAACAAGAAAATCCATTTCATTGTGTGGTTGGACATTACTGATTTCTCAAGCAGGTACTTCATGGGATCCATTATGGTTAATAGTCTAATGGAATAAACCAAAACATACTTTATCAATCTTTGCATTACCCAAATCAAAGATACACACGTCTTCTCCAAAGCAGAGTAATTTACTTCTCCTTGGGTCAGTGTCTTACTGACATAATAAATGTTAGCTAACATGGCTCCGGCTGTAGTATTGGTTACGGTTAGGTATAGCAACACAGGGCTACCAGGTATCGACAGGCTTAGAACTAAGGGATTTTGCTAAGGTACTACTTGATCTTGTTGAAGGCTTTTTCTCCCAAGAGGTTCTAGTCTTTGGTTGAATCCATCTTCAGTATTTTAAACACAGGCTCATGAATCATGTTCAGTAGGGATATGAATCGGCTAATCTATTGGATCTTACCCAAGAATCCTCGGATCTCCTTCTCAGTCTTGGGTGGGGGCATCTCACCTGTGGCTTTGATCTTGGCAGGGTCTACCCCAATCCCTCGTTTTCTCAACCTAAACGTAGCAACTTTACAGCTATGACTCAGAATATACACTTTTATGGGTTTAGCTTCACATTATACTGCCTTAACCTCTCAAAAGTTTTCTCAACACTGTGCAATAATCCTCCCATTTCCTTGATTTGATGATCGTATCGCCTACATACATTTCTACCTCCTTATGAGTCATGTCATGGAACATGGTGTTAGCGGCTCGTTGGTATGTAGCCCCAGAATTCTTTGAATCGAAAGGCATCACGGTGTAACAAAAGGTACCCTAAAGGGGTTGTGAAGGTTATCTTCTCCTCATCCTCAGGAGCCATCTTTATCAGGTTGTACCCCATAAAACAATCTATGAAAGATACCAATTCATGCTTGGCTATATTTCTATGATCATGGCTATGATGGGCAAAGGAAAGTCATATTTGGGAGAAGCTCTGTTTAGGTCTCAGTAGTCGAAGCATATTCTACCTTGACCAGAAGGTTTGGGAATAGGCACGCCGTTGGCTAGCCAAGTAGGCTACTCGATTACTCTAATGAATCCAATGTGAAGTAACTACATCACTTCCTCTTTAACATTAAGAGACCACTCTGGCCCCAACTTGCAAAGTGTCTATTTGACAGGCTTGGCTTTGGGCGGGGTAGGTAGATGGTGTTTCACGATTAATGGGCTTATATCGAGCATGTCATTATATGACCATGCATATACATTGATAAATTCTCTAAGAAGTGCAGTGATTTCTTCTCTCTCTCTTTCTCATCTAGACTAGCCCCTACCTTGATTTCTTTTACATTTTCGAAGGAGCTTTTGTTGACTTCAATTATTTTTTCAGCCACTGGTTTGACACGGCTAGATTCCCAATTTTAATCTCTTTCATCATTTCTTTTAAATATTTTTTCTCTTCTGGGTCCATTAAGGGTGACGTATCATTAACTGTATTGATTAATTCATCATAACATATATTAGCAACCAAGGGATAATTAAAATTAATCATTATATTATCAATCAAAAGTCTGGAAAAACATAGTAGGTTATTATATTCAAATTGACTCGGGTGACATTAGCATCCAAGTGTTTTGGTTCCGGGGCATCTTTGGCAGCAGAACTCTCTTCTGTAATCTTTTCCATAGTCAACGGTCTATACTCAACCATCCAATTACATGCCTTGTCTTGTACTTGAGTGATTAAGCTTGTTGAGTCCATGATCTGATCGTCCACTTAACAGATAAGCATATCAGAGAAGCATGTTGTCATCGTTTTTGGTTCCATCTAATCAAAAACTTCTTCGGTACCCGTCTCGGTTAGGACTGGTGACTCCTCATCTTCGACCCACTCGCAGTCGTAGAATATCCCATCCTTTAATCTGCTTCCCTGTCTTAATAATGTAAACTAGCTCAGGAAATCCATAGAAAGGCCCACTATCTCCTTCCTTGACGAAGCATCTGTTCATGGAAGGGACCTTGGTCATGCTTCCGATATTCATGTGCTGCCCATTTTCCTTGTCTTTTTTGGCTGGGCAAGTTTCTGGATAGCTTCCTTTCTCTCTTTTTTGGTCAGTTTTATCTTAAGCTGAATTGGTCCTTCTTGTTCTCAACATCTGGGGAGCTTAGAGTTCCTTGGAAATTTTAGCCTAAGCCTTTTCTAGGTAAATAATAAAATTTCCTTAACATAGGAAGCACGGTTGTGCTGCTGTAAGGGACAAAAGTAAGGAAGTTTTCACCTAAACAAACTTCTTCATATTTGAGAGACTGAAATGGGCTATCTATTCTGAATTCACTAAGCAGAACGTCCAACCAGTCAGGTGGTACCTAAGCACTGTCTTTTTCTTTCTATACTTGTCCGATCTACAGTAACCGTGAATCTCCCGTTATGGTAAAGATGGCCTTATCCAAGACAAATTTTACTTTCTGGTGCAACGTAGAGGGAATTGCATCCACAGAGTGTATCCATGGTCTTCCTAATAAGAGATTAAAAGGGGCAGGTCACTTGAAATTCAACATCAAAACTAGCAGTCCTGACAGTCATCTGGAGCTTAACTATACTAATAACTTCTCCTCCAATATTGTTGTAGGCGGCTTAGTTGGAAGGGGTAATCTCTGAGGGGTCAATGCCGAGGGCCTAAGTTATGCAGAGAGGATAAACGTTCAATGCAGAACCTTTGTCTACGAGGATTAGGGGAACAATCTTATAAAGCGTTCTCTCTCATGGTGATATGGAGCGGGCCGTTATGGCTACGCTAAAACTGAATCCCAATCCGGCTGGCTACAATAATAAAGACGGTTGGATCCATAGCAGGCAAACTATTGTCATTAAAGTTAACCCGTTGAGGCAGTAAGGATTCTTTCCAGACTTTTGGCTTCATTAGAGGAGAGACTTTTCAATAAGATCTTGTATGATGTGTCAGAGTGTTATGTATCTCTTCGTGGGGTGTCCCTTCCTCTGATGATAGGTGCAAAATGCTTGAACATTGCATCCTTCTTTTATTACTGGCATAGGGGTAAACGATAACTTAGATATCATAGCCCTTCTTAAGAACTGTTCGAAGACTTTAGGCAGTGGTCCATTCAATGGCATGAACTTCCTCTTAGGCTCTGTGGTGGCCTCCCATGATGCTTCTTAGGGTGTTTGCATATTGTTGGTTGTGACTGGCTTGGGCTGTGTACCTAAACCCCTCAGACTAGCTCGGTATATCCCTAGCTTTGACTCACGAGAGATGGTTCCCTTGTTGATGGCATCTTCTATCTAAACAAAGGATCTCATAAGAGCTTTGTACAATGTGTGGTAATGGCCAAAGATATAGTCATGGTAGATTGGGAACAGGTTGTTCCTAACAATATTCACATGCTCTTCTTCTGTCAGAGGGTTTACTTCTGAGCTACCTTATTTCTCCACCTCATAATAAAGGCTGACACTGACTCTCTCAGCTCTTGCTTTGTGGTTTTTGAATCTCTCCAAGTAATATCTAGGTCGGCATTGTATTGATACTGCTTCACAAACTCTCTTACATCAAGTTCGAACTAGGGCTTTATCCAAAGTGGGAACCAATAAAAGGCAGCCCCTTGAGGGTACAGTGGAACAACTGTCTCAATTGATTCTTTTTCACTCCATATGGGGCTAGTTCTCACTTTTACATCATAACATAGACTTTGGGATCCGTGGTCCCATCGAATTTATCCATCTTTGGCATCTTAAACTTAGGGGACAATTTATCATCGGGGTTTATAGCCGAGGCACTGAGGTCTAGAGGGTCACCGACTCTCCTCATCCTGGCGATTTAGGACTCAAGTGCTGCCAATTTGTCTTTCCATTTTGGCATTATAGGGGGTTCCAATTCCTCATCCTTGGACTTATGCTGCCAATCAAATTCTAGACTTTCTTCTTATCATCCTTCTTCTCTCCTCTGCTTTCTTCCTTCGATTCTTTCCTACCTCTTTTCTTTGAGATTGTTTATTCCTTGGTGATTCGAGATTGTTGTTCTATTAAGGATGTGAAACCATTCTGAAAGTCCTTCTAAACTTCACTAATAGTTCAAACAAATCGGAGATACGTGGGAATTCCTCACACATTGAAGCTCTTGAGAGCTTTAAGGATGAATCCCGATACCAATCACGCTTAGCCTTAACTGTAGAGGAATTTATCAAATATTTAACTACACATACCACATAAATCGAGTTGGTTGGTTCATATCCTACTGGGGTATGAATGGTATTTTTGGGTGTTTTTTTCAATTTTAGAAAGTTAGAGGATGAGTCTGGCTAACCATCCAATATATATAGTAGGAAAATTGGTCGATTGGCCAGTGGGGTTATTCTGAGAATTTTTATGGAGGGATTGTGCGTCTGGCTAACCATCTAGTTATCCAGTAGGAAATCGGCCAGTTTGTCAGTGGGGTTATTCTGAGAATTTTTCTGGGGACAAGGTTCTAACTAATCATCTGGTCATCCTGATGGATAAACTGGCTAGCTAGTCAACAGAATTAGGGTTTGTTTCTAGGATCTTCTGGGAATTTTTCTTGAGAATAAAGTTCTGACTAACTGTCCAGTCATCCAGAGGTAAAAATCGGCCTGTTGGTCAATAGGGTGGACTAGGGTATAAACCAGCAAGTTTTTAATTTTTCAAACAATGCACTTACTGACTAACTGCCCGCTTGGGAGCACGGTTAACTGGCCAGTTAGTTTGAGTCTCCCCTTTTTTTTTAAAGCTACCAGTTTAGCTTATAGAATGTGGATGGGTTTCCCCGCCAACATGCCATTGAACGATACAGGTATTCTCCCAAGAAGGGCAAAATATTGAATGGCCCAAGTGTGTAGTTTCTCTCAATGTTGGTGTAAAGGTCACTCTATCTACTCGACCGTACCATATACCTCTTGCCAGTAATTCTAGTAGTTAATAATGGCAATCATGAGTACGCATACAAGTCGTTTAATATACCAAGACAACTAAGAAGTCCTTTTAGTACGAGGTAGTGGAGTTGAAAGCCCAATCAAAAAAGCCTTGTGACTAGGAGGACCAAAGGCTTTAACTGTCGCTCTCGAATGGGTGGGTCAGGATAAGAGTGCACGTGTGTGAGGTATAGAAATAAAGCGCAAATACCATACTTAAGTCATTAAACATTCCACAACATACAAAGAAATACAACAAGGCCAAAATTCAATACAAAAATTTCAAGTAGAGTCCTCTTAATTTGTTTTCGGTCCCCAGAGGAGTCGCCACTATAGTGAACCACCTCGAAAAAATTCCGGAAGGATTTTAGAGAGTCTTCATCTTATTTAAACAAAGAAAAATAGAGAAAATAAGACAAACCCTAGAAATGACTACAACATGCCTAAAAGGATCACTAATCTATCGCAAATTAGGAGATGGGTTCGGGGATTAAGTTACGCAAGGGAAAGGTTTTAAGCACCCGCCGTGCCTTTTTGGTCTCTACTTTATTTTTATTGATTTTTGGCCTTTAAAATATGTAAAATGCAATAAACACCACCCTAAGTTTAAATTTTTATGGTTTTGTCTTGAACTCAACATCTGAGGTCGAATAGCCTACGTATCCTGTCAGACTAACCAAAATCAAAACCGTTGTAGTTCGGCTCTGGTCCTACAAGAAGTAATCTGCATCTCGATCCTAGACATAGACTAAGAAATGGAAAAGAGTAGTTTTTTGTGTTTTTGAATAGAAATATGACTACTTTGGGAGACAATCTATATGATTTCCTAAGTTAGAAAACTATTAAAGCTCACATCTTGAAGTAGATTACTTTAAAGGCTCGGGGATGCTCTCCAAATGATCCATGATGCACAGACAAAATAAAGACTTTTTAAAATGGATTTGAATGGCTAGAACTCTCGAGAGAGCAAGAATATCAATTCATAGAGAAATGCTATACAATCTCTAAAAAGAACAAGCTTGTGGACTCCTAGAAATAAAGACCAAGATCTCTATTTATAGTGCTCAGGTCGCGGAATCTGATCAGATTGGCTATGCCAATCTGCAAGGTTAGAGATAAGTCAGAATATATGATAAAATTGTCAATTGATAAAAGTCAATTAACTAGCTAGTTAGTCGAAAACAGGCCGATTCATCCCATAATTTAAAAAATAATTTTTTCAAATTTTGAGGTATTATCTGACCCTAATTTTGGTTATTGTTTCTGATTTTATAAATGGGATGTACTAGATTCGGGATAATTCCTCTTCTAACCATATAACTGATTGATTTTCATCTTTCTATCAAGGATAATTCATAGATAATCTCCCCAAATTATCTAAACCAAATAATAAAAACCTAGACGTTAGACTGAACTGACTGTTGAACTGGACAAGACATGCAACTAGACTGAACTTTAACTGGACTGAATCAATTAACTAAGTCACATTACTAGGCCTAGACACAATAATAAAATTTAATTAATACTAAAGCCCACTAATTATTTATTTAAATAATGACTACAAATATGGGGTGTCTACACCCCCTCCCCTCCCCTCCCTTTCCACTTACCAACCTCCCACAACTACACAACGTCATTCGCTACCAACCCTACTCATCAACGACCCACCCACACAAAAAGACACACACAAACACCCTGTCATTGAGACCATAAGTATAAAGCACATCACTATTGCCCCAAGGACGAGGCAACAATTGAAGTGAAAATCAGCTCTACTTGTAGCAGATGGCTGGAGGGAGAGGGGTCAGGTGGTCATAAGCAGATAGGATAGAAGGATATGGGTATCATTCTCCCGATCAGAGGGAGTAGACTGGGTGGTTATCAATCAACGGAGGTGGGAAGAAAAGGTGGTTAATTCAGTGGCAGTCGAGGAATAAGAGCGAGAATTAGTGGTTATGGTGGAGCGGAGAGTTGGTAATTATGGTGGCTAATACCGAAGGGACTGCACTACAAGAAATAGTGTCTTTAGCGATCGCATTTAGCAACAGCCAAGGGTGGCGGTCGCTAAGTCATACTTTAGCGACCGCATTAGCAACCACTATTGTTCACAGTCACTAAGTATAGACAAAATCTGGTCCGGTCAAAGTCATACTTTAGCGACCACACAAGCTGTCGCTAAATTCAAGGTATTAAACCCTAATCTCTAATCTTTCTCTCACATTTCGGCAACAGGTCTACGATAATGACTCTCTCTCTCTCTCTCTCTTCTCTGCACTTACAGTTTCACCCTCATGGCCTCACTCACTTTGGCCACTCCTAAATTGCAGACGGGCGACGTCACGATGGCTACAGTGGTTTGCGGCACCGATGCTAACTCTCTCTGATAGTAGCGGTTCTAGGGTTCTGACGATGACGATGGAGACTAGAGTTCTGATGACCACCGATGGCGGACCACCTTTCTCTCCCTGGCACCGCCGACGCCCATGATCTAGGGTTTGGATAGCATGGCTAGTGGACCGGCGACGGCGAGCTCTTATTCTATTCAAATCTGACTGGTGAGTGGTGACGGCGAAAGAGGACTCCACCAGCGGGGAAGAACCTACTGCCAACGACGACGACCAGTGACCCATGACCGGTCAATTAGTCAACTGCCTGAGGTACTTTCAGATTAATTGTTGATCTTCTTTCCCAATTGAGCATTGATCGATGATTTGTGGTTGTTAGTTTAGCATTTGAGATGAGATATGTGAGCTGGTTTGATTTTTATTGGATATGAAATTAGGTCAAATGATCGAATGAAATGAGATGTCTATGTTAAATGTCCAAGCTTGCTTGTGACTACGTACATGAAATGGCAATGTTTGTGATTAAATGGTTAGGGAATTCACTTAAGTTTATCATGAAATGCACCAAAGCAATACTATTATACTACACAAAAAATTCCTTACATCTTGTGATTATCTACATTCATTGCCCTTGTTTGGTGAAAATGACAATGTTTGTGATTAAATTATTTACTGCCTTTGTTAAAGTTCAAGCAATCAATTAAACAAAAAAGTGACCGAACAAATATAAAAAAACTAAAATCAATAGGACAGAACATTACAAGACTTAGATATATTATTATAGTTTGACCTTGTTACAGATTAGGTAATCCCAACAATGGTAGTACTCTCTATTCCAGATTAGGCATTTTTTTTTTCTGTTTTTGTGTTTTTGCTAATCATCTTGTAGATTAGGCTTAACTAATTGCAGACCATGAGGGGTTTTAACATCATGTTTTTGGATTCTGTGAATGCATGCAGAGTTGCGTTACAATTTCTATGGATGTTTAAGGAAGACAATTGTTTTTGGTGCAGATCTTTTGCTTTTTGTTCAGGTTTTTCTGATCAAATATGGCAATGTGATAGTTAATAGTAGTATAGTAGTATGTTCCTCGTAGTATAGTAGTAAAAACCAATTCCTCATAGATAAGGAATTGGTTTCTTTGTTGAGTTCACTTGGGATTGTAGTTGGAATGAGTCATTCAATTTTAACAGTTACTCTACTTGCTTGGGGCAATTCAACTGGAGATTTGATAGACAATGTGGCTTTGGCAATTCAACTTTTTTTGCTCTTAATTCATATATTTGATTTGATTTTACTAGTAGTTGAATTAGCTTCTTTAATGTGGATAAGGTATTATTACAATTGTGTTAAAAAAAAAAAAATTCGGCTTCATGCAGAGCAGTATTGTGCCTAATGCCGGTGATTATCAAGGCGTGAGGACATTGTTGGATCTAGCATTCTTCAACAAGGGATGAAGAAAATGTTGATGACGACATTGATGAGTGTGAAGACTAGTATGCTCTTGGTGGGTCCTACTGTAGTTGTTAAGGTTGTGAACCACTTGACTCATTTTTTAATTTTTGGTTCAAAACAACGTTTATTTAAAGGAGACTTGATGTTTTTATTTGTCACTTTGACGTGATTGTTAGTTAAATGAGTTTTGGAATGAATTATGTTTATAATTTGATGGTATAATATTTTGACGTAATTGTTAGTTAAATGAGTTTTAGAATGAATTATGCTTATAATTTGATGATGTAACTATCAGGGATAGCAGGTTAAAATGTTGATTTTAAGATACAGGTTTTCTGTCAATCCAGAGCACAGCTTTAGCCACCGCAAAATTCGGTCGCTAAATAGGTATAAACAGTCGCTAAATAAAGCATTAAAATCACCAACAAAAGAATTAGCGATCGCAAAATGCGGTCGCTAAATTTGGTCAACGTGGTCGCTAAATTTAGCGACCACGTTGTTAATGCGGTCACAACATTCAGCAACCTGACCTATAGTGACTGGATTAGCAACCGCATTTTGCGGTCGCTAATCCACTTTAGCAAACCCCTATTTCATGTTTAGCTACTGCCGCTACTGTTTCTTGTAGTGCTGGGACATGGTAATATATCGATCGACAAAGGTTTGAGAGGGCAAGGTGGTTATTGTAGTGATTGGGGGTTGTGCAACGATGACATGTCAAGGCGAGGGAAATGGCAATGGCAGTCAGATGGTCAGGGCTGGTGATGGGTTTAGTAGGGGTGGTCGCAATGGTCATGGTTTTTGTGGGGATGATCAAGGGTGGTGATGGGTCTGATGGGGTGGTCAAATGGTTTGTCTTGGGTGGTGATAGGTGGTAATGGTTACATGTGGAGGGGATTGGTTGGTGGTGGTAATATGGTTACAATTTGTGAGTGATTTTTCGGTCTTACCATTGCCCTTTGGCTAAATGGATCATCTTGGCATATTCCGTTTAAAAACAAGGACGAAGTACAGGGCACGAAATTTTACAACAGGGACTTATTAGGCACGACAATGAAAAAAAAAAAAAGGGGACTCAGTAGCTTATAGGTGCATACAGAAAATTACTCCTTGATTCATTGCGTATTCTTTGTCTCGTGTTTCAGTGAATGGGTTGGTGAATTGTAACTCTAGTGTAGCTATTTGAATGGGTTGTGATACTCAATTCAATGAATTTAATGAGTTGAGTACAATGGGCATCGGATGTGGTAGAACATTATTCTTATTTATTATTTTGGAAAGGAAACTATTTAGGACGTTAAGTGACTATCCTAATGATAAAAGAAATAATAATTTTTGAGCTTATTAGTTATAAATACTAAATCAAGATGAACGACAGAAGTTTACCGTCTTAAATAAGCTGCTTTGGACGCAGTAGTGAAGGCAGCAGGGGGCATAGGGTGGCACGTACCCACTTGCTGCCTCCTTCACAAATGGTTGTATTTTGTTGACGCAATTCTAATTTTGTTATTGTAGTGGTCTCAATCTTTGCTCTCTTAATATATCTCTCTTGTTAGGTGTTGGCTCTTGTGTGTAGTAAATTTGAAATAACTTATTATGAAGTATAAGATTGTCCCATAGTTTCTCTATGCTTTTATACTTGCAAACGAATCATGTGTTCGACAAAAGGTGAGACAAAAATTAGGAAGTGTATTTTGATAGTAAAGTGCAGTAATGTATAATCTAGCATTGAATTGGTACACAATTTTTTGGATTACCCTTAGATTTATCAAGGTAAAAAGTGAGTGTATGAATTGACTACTCATAAAATTATGGGTGATTCATTCATGCCCATTCAACCTACGCTCGTATGAGTTGTCTGCTTGTTAGGTTTAATACATAGTCACAGCAATTAGGCTTAGGGTTTTTTTTTTTCCTTTGTCAATTAAGTGTCTACTCCCTGCACATATTCCAGCTCCGCCACTGTTTGGACGAGCTAGAAAGTACAGAAGGGTGCCGTCTTACTTACAATCCTAGTTAGTGCTTACTGCGGTTGTTTTTTGTCCTAATGACATTAGGACACTACTTTTTTGGGGCTGAAGGTTTCCATCTTTTCTTCCACGAAGTACTAATTAGGATGATATAAGGGCTTTTTAAGACGGTAAAATGCCATCTTTTCAAGTCATTTCTTTGTAGCGACGGGAGATTTAAAATATCTTGATTTAAAGAGTTCTTACATATTAGAAGTATTAGTTATCAAGTTCACTCGTGCGCTTTCACCAGTTTAAAGGAAAAAATCATGCATGAATGCCCTAACAAGAAATAGACCAGATAATTATACATAGTTGCGTATTATTTTAGATTAAAAAAAAACATTATATCCTTTTGAACTAATGTCTCAAGCTTCTTATAGTCGCTTACATCTTGTAGCTTCTTGAAATGAATAAGGAGATCACAACTTGTACAATCATTTTCTCCAAGAGGTAATCATATGGGAACAATATTATTTTCTCGTCTAGGCATCACCGTCAGCTTCGTCTCCAAGGGTGGGGACTTCTTCATCCAAAAGTGTTTAATGAACGATTCTCATCTTTTGAGTGAATAAATACTTACTAACCGATTAAAAAATGTTCGGGAAAGAATGCAAGTAATTGAGCAGGAGTCGCCAGGAGACTTCGCCAAATATTATCAACTTATGTTTAGACAGGAGTATTTTCCCCTAGAGTATAATGCAACACGATATTTTTCAAATTTTTTGATAATTATAGGTAACTAAGAGTTATTGATTATACGCTATAGAGTGGAGTTGGTTCCGGAAAAAGAGGTATTATTTGTCAATCTTAGCTTACTGATTATTAATCCTAAGCAAGCCATAGTAAATCTGAGTTTTGGCCGTGAACTAATAAATCATCATGAAGCTGGGCCTGAGTCTGTTTTATGGGGGTACCATGAAACATGGATACACACCAAATCATCACAAAATGTAGGTAGTGTCACTCCAGTTAACGGTTTCAGCAATCATTCTTAAGTACACTTTTTGAATCATTAAAAATATTCAGCAATCATAAATTATCGCTGGACGGCAGGGATTGTAACTATCTTTATAATCGTAGTAGTAACCACAAAAAATTTTGATTTCTTTTATAAAGCTACATAAACTAAGAACAAAGTACGATGGGAATTCATGAAGAGGAGTGGGAAGAAGAAGATGGCTGCAAAGTCCAGCTGTCAGGGATCATAAGAGGAGTGTGGTAGGAGACCGCAGATGCGCTCTCGTGGTTGTGCGTTCCGTCGTAAGTTGTTATCACGTATCTCGAGTCTTGGCTATCCCTTTCCACCCTTTTCTTCACTTTGCATCCTCCACTTGAACATTTGTAGTAATTCCTGTTCATACAACACTCGGTCTATCAGAACCTCGACAAGTTTTCTCTTTGTTTTAACCGAAACAAAAGCGTTTTATCAAGGAGATATAACGTGTAGGCCTAAGGGGTTAGAAGATCCTTCCGGTTCAGCAACCAATTCCCAGTTGAAACTGGAATCAGTGCATAAACCAATCCGTCTTGTGAGCAATGCTGAGAAAATATATGTGCATTCTATTCATTGAAAAATCAATTATTCGAAAAGAAAAAAGAAAATTTAAAGAGACCAAATCGTAAATAGATTATGCCAATGATCCACATAAATAATGGCCAATGTAAGTCAATGCTAGAAACTGGGAGCAACAAATCAAATATGGTTTAGTTCTAAGAAAATGAAGTAGCCATCGTTAGGGCTGCCCTTTCTACGATGTCCTCCTTCCCTTAATCATGCTTCAATTTTGTTGAAGCATGATCTTTGGAAGCTCTGCCCACTTTCGACACTTATTTTGCCCATCTCATACCACTTTTCCTGGGAAGCTTATCAAATTTGTGCGGAGCATATTCACTCTACGATGGGTAAAGAATTTTCCAAGAACCATTGATAAATATCTTGTTTGAAGTCTTTTCAGTTTCAACATGATGGACTGTATACCATAAGGCAGTGATTGCAGCTCCTATGCACATAGGACACGGATGAGGTGAAGGCCGTGAACAAAACGCCAACGTAAAGATTGGTGGCCACCATTATATCTGGGAGGGCCACCTGATCAATGTAGCTAAGATATTTGGAAAGAATTTCGTTAGGGGGCAGAAATATGACGTGGGACAGCCTAAATATGAATAAGAGTCGTGGAAACTCGACTCCTGTTTGTCCTTAATTTGATTCATCTTCTTTACTGCTTCTTCTACCACCGTAGGAGGAGTATATTATCCTGAAGAACAACCCCTTGCTTAAAGGAGGTTATATATAGAAGCAACCACTACATGTTATGATGTTAACAAGTTGTCTGCCAAGTTGCATTCCTGTTGCCGCTTTGTACTATTCCCAGTTTCCTGACCAGTGATCACAGTATCACCACACAAACTTCTAGGGCACAGATAGATGCATCCAAAGTTAACATAATTATGATGAATGTGACAACTCCCTTCTTTGTGTACGTTCGTGTATACTAGTAGCACTTTTATAAACCTATTCGGCTGCAACTATGATAAGGCCAATCAAACAGTCTAAGAGAAGAGGGAGACAAAAAGGTGCAAATCAACATATATGCACACACTGACACACACTCATTGTACAATGTTATACGTGAATAATTGAATTATGAACCATAGGATGTAAGTGTGAAGTCTGAAAGTTTAATTGAGTAGCTATAGCAGTAAATGCCTTGGACAACTTTCAACTTTGGTGACACCGTAATTTGAATGGTAACTGACATGGATATTATTACTTGCATAGAAGTGAAAAAGTATGTTGGCTCAATTAGAGGCCAGGGCGAGAGATACATAATCATTATCACCCCAAGTTAGCGATTATATCAAAGACAAGGTTAAGTATGATAATCGTATTGTTGATAAATTATTATTAGATACTCGTTTAAATAATAAATTTTTACGGGCCTTAATAAGAGTAGCTCCCTCTTTTGTTACATCACGAGTAAAACAGTAATATCAAGATAAATAAGAGGGTGCAAATCACACTATATTAAAGGGGGATCAAATATATAAGCAAAAAATATCGAATTCAAGATCTTAGCAAGCCAGAGCACTGATATTATGTTAAGTTACTAGCAACTGATAACTTAGTCTAAAAACTTAAGCCATTAAAAATAAACCCAACAATGTTTATGATCCTTTAACAAGTACAGGCACTGATCGACATGGTCAACTTTGAGTGACATGCTTGTGTAAAACTTTTTTCACTGGCGGGAGTAAAACGAATTGGTACTACAGAGTTTCATCATCAGTTTCATTGAGCCCAGCCTGTGTGGTGCTAACATAATTAGCTAGAAAATATTATATAGCTCAGACAAGTTTCTTTCAAACGTTTATGAGGTTTAGTACTATGACCACTAACGCACTGATGACAGTCATACTTCTGATGGCCCATTTGGCCAATCAATGTGCAATGTATAAACCCCACAATCCTCGTTCCTCTCCTGATCCATCAATATAGCCGCCATCATCGTCGTAACAAACAATTGTTAAAATATGGGAATCTTTATTTATACCGGTCAGTTACACACACGCCCCTAAGGTTACGACGAGTTACATTCATGTCCATTAAGTTAACCAAACAGCAAAAGCAGTTGTTGACCAGATAGAATCTTGAAATACATAACAGGTTTAATAAAATGTAATTCTTCAAAATCATCCATTTATCTCTCCTCCTCCTCCTCCTCTCTAAGAACCAGTCTTCGCAACACCACTGGCTCGGCACTGGCGCCGCCATCCTCTCATCCCTTCCCTCCCCTAGTTTCTATCTCGACAGTACCAACCACCACAAACACACCCCAATATCTACCACTCTGATTTCATCCTCCAAACCAGTACGTCGCCCTCGCTGTCTCTAAACGACGACCCTTCCAAACCAAACCCACAACTGTCCCACACCCCGTTCCAAACCAAACCCACAACTGTCCCACACCCCGTTCGATGCCACCATCGCCACCACAGGATAGCCTCACCACCCTCATCGACTCACACCCCAATCGTCATCCAATCCACATATACATTGCTCAACTACCCCTACCATCATCATTCTTTCACCCTTCTTTAGCTCCAATCCTCCACACACACTATACAGTCACCCCATCACCTCATCATTGATCCAATAACCACCACCTTTCCTCACCCAACCCACCTAATCACTCCATGGCCCTCGACAGTGACTTGTGACAGTGGATTTGTGCACACCGTGCATCATCACGTTTTGTAATGATGGTGGCTTGAGACGCGATGTTGGATAGCACCATAACAGCACCCCTTTTCTCTATCTTGTAAGCCGCATCCCCCAGCAACCACGCCACTTCCCGATTTCCTTGTGAATCATTCGATCTGATTTTTGATGATTGAAGGATTGTTGGTAAAGGATTTTAATTTTTGGGTTGGAACGTAAATAAGTGAAGGGCAGTGGTGCTAAAAATTAGGCCAATGATCCACATAGATATGATGGCCCAATTTCAAGAAAAAAGGAAAAAAAATCCATGTTCGATTCAATTCAAGAAACAGGGAACCGGAACGAAATCAAGTCTGCTTTAGTTCCAAGGGAATGATGTAACCATCATCAGGGCTGCCTTTTCTACGATGTCCTCCCACCTTTCCCTTAATCATGCTTCAATTTTGCTGAAGCATAATCTGTGGAAGCTCTGCCCACTTTCGGCACCTATTTTGCCCAACTTACACCATTTTTCCTTGGAAGCGTATCAAATTTGTGTGAAGCATGTTCACTCTCTGAGGGGTAAAGAATTTTCCAAGAACCATTGATATATATCTTGTTTGAAGTCTCTTCAATTTCAGCATGATGGACTGTATACCATAAGGTAGTGATTGCATCTCCTCACATACGACATGGATGAGAGCAGTGAACAAAACGCCAACGAATAGATTGGTGGCCACTATTATATCCGGGAGGGCCACCTGATCGGTGTAGCTAAGATATTTGGAAAGAAACTCTGACTCCTGTCGATCCAAGCTTATTTTGATACATTAGATCTTGTTCACCATCTGTACTGCATCGTTCTACCACCATTAAAAGGAGTACATTTTCCTGGAGAACTACCCTCTCGCATAAAGGAGGTTATGTTATATATACAAACAACTAATACGTGTTAACGAGTTGTCTGCCAAGTTGCGTTCCTATTTGCCGCTTTGTACTATTTCTAGTGCCCTGATCGCAGTATCACCACACAAACTTCTACGGTAGAGATGCATGCAAAGTTAACATAATTATGACTATCGTGACTTTCAAACAACCCGGATAGTGGCTCTTCCTCGTGTGTATATATATATATATATATATAGGTGATGTGGTAACATAACATGCCTGACTTGAGTGCGTCAACATGTACAACTGCCTTCTTTGTGTACGTTCGTGTATACTAGTTGCACTATGATAAACCTATTCGGCTGCAACCAGGAAAAGACAATCAAACAACGTGCAAATCGACATATATACACACACGACACAAATATGGTAGTGTGTTATACGGGAATAGTTATTTCATCATGAACCATAGAACATAAGTGTGAAGTCTGAATGTTTATAAATTGAGTAGCTATAGCAGTAAATGCTTCGGACAACTTTCAACTTTGCTGATACCCTAATTTGAGTTATCATTTAACATAGATATTAAAGTATGTTGGTTCGATTAGAGACCTGGGGCGAGAGATGCTTAATCATTATTACCCCCATTTACTGATTATATCAAAGACAAGGTTAAGTATCCTATCATAATGAGTTTAAATAACATGATAATTGTATAACTATTAAATGATGGGCCTTAACAAGAATAGCTCCCTCTGGTACGTCAAGAGAAAAACTGAGCAGAGTAATATCAAGAGTATAAGAGGGTGCAAATTGCACTATAATAAAGGTGAGCCAAATATATGACCGAAAAATATCAAACTCGAGACTTTGCCAAACCAGACAAGTGATATTATATTAAATTGCTAGCAGTTGATAATTTAACATTACCCTTTACTCTCAAAATGTAAGTCATTAAAACAATAAACTCAACAATATGTGTATGATGCCTTAAAAATGGTTAAATATGGGTGGCCTGTTTGTGTAAAAACAATTCACCGGCAGGAGTAAAACGTTTCAATAATACAGGGTTGATCATCAGTTCTAATTCAATTGTGCCAGTTTGTGGTATATAGCTAACATAATTAGCCACAAATTATATTGCTCTTATGAGTTTCTTTCAAACAACCATGAATTTAGTGCTTATGACCATCAACGCATTAATGACAGTTATATTTCTGATGGTCCATTTGGCCAATCAATATGTTATGTATACGCCCCCACAATCCACATTCCTCTTGTTATCGATTAATATAGCCGCCATCACCATTATAACAAACAATTGTTAAAATATGGGAGTCTTAATTTATACCGGTTAAGGTCGAAATTACACGTGTCTATTAAGTTGAACAAACAGCAATGATATCCCTTGACCAAACGGAATCTTAACAAAATGACTTTATTGCCCCCAACTCTCAGGAAGGTAATTCTTCGAAAGTCATAGCTTATTTCTCCTCTTCTTCTCTATGAACCTGATGCCACCCCACCATTGGCTCGGTGCCGGTGCTGCCATCCTCCTCCACCCTTCTCCTAGTTTCTCTCTTGACAACGCCAACCATCACCTACACACCCCAATATCTACCACTCTGCCTTCATCACCAAAACCAGTGAGTCGCTACCACTGCCTCTAAACCGCGACTCCTCCAAACCAAACCTAAATGCAACTATCCCACAACTTGTTCGCTGCCGTTGCCGCCGCCAGCGCCCGCATGATAGCCTCACCACCCCATCGATTCACACCCAATCGTCATCTCTTCATCTCCATATATATCGACCAACTACCACAATCTTGTCACGCTTCTTTAGCTTCAGTTCCCCAGACACACACACCTGCACACTAAACTGTGACTCCATCACGTTGTCATTGAGCTGTCAACCACCACAGTTCCTTACCCAACCCACCCCATCATTCTATGGCCCGTGCTAGTGGATCTATGCACCATCGAGCGTCATCATGTTTTGTAAGCACCCCGTTCCTTACCTCGTATGCCATATCTCACTATGACCACCGACGCTTCCTAATTTCCTTGTGGATCTAATCGTTCAATATGATTTGTGATGATAAAGGATTGTGGGTAATAGATTTGGTCCTTGGGATTGAAGGTAGAGATGGGCTTCAGGTTGAAGGGCAGTGGGTTTGAAAATTATGGCTTAGAATTCAAAAGTTAGCTAGGGTTTCAAACCGTAATTTGGAAATCACGGTTGCAAATTATGTATATATATTGTATAAGGTAGTATTAGCATTCTAAAATACAAATTTATGACAACAGTAAAAACGTACATTTTTAAACAGATAAATCAACGACGAATGGACGTGGCTAATATAAATTTCTTGTACCTTTCTATATTTTGCATTCTTGACCATAGTTTCACCTTGATTTCAAAGACGTTATAATCAATCCTTTTTACCGGTTCATACAACATACACTCGTCTATCAGAATCTGGAAAACGTTTCTTTGCCATTTTAAGAGAAATGAAAGCGTTTTGTTAAAGAAACATAATGTGAAGACTAAAGGAGTTAGAGGATCCTTCTGGTTAAGGAACCATTTCCCAGCTGAAACTAGAATCGTATACAAATTAAGATAGTGAAATAAATATAAGCATGCCAAATTTGTTGATAAATCAAATCTTCAAACAAAAAAGAAGATTTCGAAAAGCCCAATCGTATATAAATTGGGATAAATTATATACGGCACTCCTAAGGTTTACCTGAAAATACACACGACACCTATATACTAAATACTTTTATTACGCTAAGCTACACATTTTTATTTTTAGTTAACAGAATTAACAAAATCGACGAAAAGACGGTAATACATCTCATAAACAAATAAAATTACCGAACCTGCCATCCCCTCTCCAAACACCAACCCACCCCCCACAGTAGTCTCTCTCTCTCTCTCTCTCTCTCTCTCTCTCTCTCACATGCATGCGCACACACACACCCCCACCCCCCGTAGACCACCACTTACATCATTGTTATTCCCCCCTTCCCCACCACCACAACCAAAAGTGAAACCACCATTGCTGGATCCACTCCCCAACCACCATTATAAGATCCACCTTGATTGGCTTCGGGCAAGTGAATTTTTGGATGGATCTTCATGTGCGCGTGTGGCCGTGTGCGTGCATGTGTTTATGATTCATAAAAACAGGCAAAAAAAATTTTTGGGGGGGATGGTTGTTAAGTGATTACAGATCAATAGATTTGTAACGTGGACTTGGTGGTGGTGGCGGTGAAAATCAATGGCGTTGGAGATGGGCGATGAAAACGAATGGCGAGGGTGGGACAGTGGTGGTTGTGGTTGAAGATCGATGATGGTGGGTTTGCTTTGGCCGTGGTGGCAGGGCAATGATGGAGGTGAGGCAGTTGTAGTTGTGGTTGAAGATCGGTGGTGGTGCCACCACCACCACCCTAAAAAGGCCAAGGGCCAGGCCAGGCCAATTTTAGAAAATATTAGGCCTGGCCCTAGCCCAGGCCCAAGCAGCCCTACAGGTAAGGGCCAGCACTATTCACGTTTAGGGCCGGGGCCAGCCCAGGCCTATTTAGGACCGGGCCTGGCAAGGCCACGGGCTGCCCGACCCTTTTGACATCTCCAGGTGGTGGTAGAGGTGTCAAAGGGCCGGGCTTGGGTCGGCCCGGCCCAGCCCAGGCCCAGCGAGCTAGAAAAAGGGCCGGGCCATTTAGGGCTTCGGGCCTTGTAAACCGGGCCGAGCCCAAATCTTGAAAATGGAGGCCCTGTCCAGGCCCAAGCCCTAGGCTCTAACGTTAAGGCCGGGGCTAGGGCCGGGCCCAGGCCCTTTTTTTTCTTTTTTGTGTTACAAAAATACTAATTCACAAAATAAATACAATTAATAAGCCCTAAACCATTCAATATCTCTCTTGTGACTAATGAAGTGCCTTAGAGCTTTATGTTTACGCTATTTGAGAATATTGATTAGCAACAAAGTAATTTTATTCGCAAAAAGATAATCTTTTCACATGAGTAAATATAAAGAATTGTGCATGTCCAAAAAGTTAAAATAAAAGAGTAAAATATGATGTGTGAGAAAGAAGGGGAAAAGAAAAAAAAATGACTCAAAATAATTTAGGGCCAAAGGGCTGGGCCAAAATAAGGCCGAAAAGAGGGCCAGAAACGGGCCAAGGTTCAGGCCTGACCCAGGCCTTTTTAGGGCCGGGCCGGGTCAATTTTAGAAAATATTAGGCCTAGGCCTGGCCCTAGCCCTACAGGTTAGGGCCAGCACTATTCACATTTAGGGCCGGGCCGGGCCTATTTAGGGTCGGGCCGGCCCGCGGCTCGGCCCTTTTGACATCTCTAGGTGGTGGGTTTGCTTTGGCCATGGTGGCAGGGCAATGATGGGGGTGAGGAAGTGGTAGTTGTGGTTGAAGATCTAGGGTGGTAGGTTTGTTTTGGGCAGTGGTGGCAAGGATATAAAAAGGGGTGGGGCGGTGGTGATTATGGTTGAAGATCAGAGGTGATGGGTTTGTTTTGGGCGGTGGTGGCAGCGCAATGGTAGGGGCTAGTGCCGTGGTAGTTGTGGTTGAAGAATGGCGATGGTGGGTTCATTTTCGGCGGTGGTGGCAGGGTAATGGTAGGGGGTGGGGTAGTGGTGGTTGAAGATCGGGGGTGGTGGGTTTGTTTTGGGTGGTGGTGGCGGGGAAATATTGGGGATGGGGTTGTGGTGTTTTGTGTGCGTTTCGCCGATGTGTGTGTGTGTTGGGGGGGGGGGGGGGGGCAACAGCAGCGGTGGCTAGGTGTCGAGCTGTGGCTGGACTTTTCTGGTAAGGAAGAGGAGGAAGACCTAACGGCATTCCTGATATACTGCATTCATGTTACCCAATTTTTTTTTGACAGTTCCTAAACGGAAGTGAATTTTATGTAACTTAATGAGAAACCACTGGGGCGGGGAGTAATAAAAATGCTTAGTAAGCATCGTGTGTACTTCATATAAACCTTCGGAGTACCATGTGTAATTTACTCTCGTGTTTGGCCAATGATCGACATAGATATAATGGCCACTTCAATTCTAGAAACTGGAACCGGAATGAAATCAGTCTGCTTTAGTTCAAAACCAATGATGTTACCATCATTAGGGCTGCCCTTTCTACAATGTCCGCCTTCCCTCAATCATGCTTCAAATTTGTTGAAGCATTATCTCTAGAAGCTCTGGCCCCTTTCAGCACTTCCTTTGACCCAAAATTATACCACTTTTCCTGGGAAGTTTATCAAATTTGTGTGAAGCATGTTCGCCCTGATGACTTATAAATATCCTGAAGTATCTTCAATTTCAACATGATGGAGGAACGTGGCAAATGAATAGACCGGTGACCACCACTATATCTGAGAGGGCCACCGGCCTGCTCGGTGTAACTATAAGATTTGGAAAAATGTTCGTTATGGGGGCGAGATATGATGTGGGAAAACCATAATAGGATAAGAGAATCACAGAAACTCGACTCCTGTTGATCCTAGCTTGTTTTGATTCATTAGATTTTGTTGACCTTCTATACTGCATCGTTCTACCAGCATAGAAGGGGTATATTTTCCTGGAGAACTACCCTCTTGCATAAAGGAGGTTATATATACAAACAACTCATGCTGACAAGTCGCCTGCCAAGTTGCATTCCTGTTTGCTGCTTTCTACTATTTCTAGCGCCCTGATCACAGCACACCACACAAACTTCTAAGGTACAGATGCATGCAAAGCTTAGTTAACTTAGTTTTGATGAATGTGACTTTTAAACTACCCAGATAGTGGGTCCTCCTCGTATGTGGGTGATGATGTTGTAACATAACATGCGTCACTTGATTGGATAAATAAACATATAAACTTGTTATTCGGCTGCAACTATGAAAAGAGGAGTAAACAGTCTAAGAGAAGAGGGAGACAAAAACGTGCAAAACAACATATATACACACACTGAAACACATATTGTACAGTGTTGTACGGGAATAGTTGAATTATAGACCACAAAAAATAAGAGTTAAGTCTGGAAATTTAATTTAGTAGCTATAGCGTAAATGCCTCGGACAACTTTGAACTTTGCTGATACCGGAATTTGAGTTATCATTTAACATGGAGACTATCGCTTTTATAGAAGTGCAAGAAGTACATTGGTCCAATTACAGGCCTGGGGGAGAGAGGGACTTAATCTTGATTACCCTTGTTAAATGATTATATCAACGACAATCCTATAATACAAATCTATATTACTTATAATGAGAAGTCTATTTTTGGTATAATACCCTTTTAGTGTTACACTGAAACTCATTCTGGTATTGACAAGTGTCCATTTTTTTAAGTATAAAAAAGTAAAGTATCTCATTCCACACTCTCCACATTTTCAGTTACCTCAAACACACTCTCACTCTCTACATTTACGTAACTGAATTTCTTCATTATCAAACTATTTTCCTCCTTTCCTCCATTTCTATTGCAAACTGAGAAGCTCCAATTCGTTTTTTCAAGACTCGAGTGGTAACGCTGTATTTGGCTTTCCAATTGTCTTCGTGCATTTTTTTTTTATTTTTTATTTTTGCATTTCATGCATCTTGTTTCAATAACATGATAATTATTTACTAATAAATGATGGCCTTAACAAGAATAGCACCCTTTTTTGGTATGTTAAGAGTAGGACTGAGAACCGTAAAATTAGGAGTATAACAAGGTACAAATTGCAATATTATAAAGGTAACCATCAATTGTTAAAATATTGGAGTATTTATTTCTGCCGATTTGTTACACCTATTTTTCTTAGGTTAGAATAAAATTAGACCTGTATTCATTAATTTGGACAAGTAGCAATGATGTCCGTTGCCCTAACGGAATCTTGAAATACATGCTACTTTTAACAGAAGACTTTGTTGCTCATAACTCACAAATAAAGGTGATTCTTCAAAAAAAAAATCCCTTTAATTAGTTATCCTCTTCCTCGTGAAGAACCCGTCACCATAGCCATAGCACCACCGCCAAGGCGCCGATGCCACCGTCCTCCTCTTCCCTTCTCTTAGTTTTTCTCTTGACAGCACCAACCACCACCTAGACATCCAATGTCTACCAATTTGATTTATCACCAAAACCAGTATGTCATCGCCTTTAAATGGCGACCCCTTCTAAACCAAACCTAATGCAACTATCCCATAGCCCGTCTGTTGCCACTGCTAGCTCTGCACAGTAGCCTCACCGCCCCATCACCTACACCTCAATCGTCATCCTTTCATCTCCCTATCACCTACACCTCAATCGTCATCCCTTCATCTCCACATGCATGCGCGCACATACACACGCACAGACCCATGCGTAGAAACTAAACTATGGCTCCATCACCTCGTCATTGATCCTTCAACCACCATCTTCCCTCACCCAACTCACGTTGTCATTCATGTCTAGCGAAGGTGGCTCACGGCACAGTAATTTGCACCACCGTGCACCACCACATTTTGTAGTTATGGTGGCTTGAGAAGCGACGGTAGATAGAACCCCCCCCCCCCCCCCCATCTCGTGCTCCATCACTGCCGCTTCCTGATTCCCTTGTGGATCTAATTGTTCAATCTGATTTGTGATGATGAAGGATTGTTGGTAATGGATTTGGTTTTTTAGTATCGAATGTAGAGATAGGTCTGGGATTGAAGGGCAGTGGTTTTGGAAATTAGGGTTTTAAAAATTCAGGATTCAGGGTTTTCAAATCCTAATTTGGAAACTGGGTTGCAAACTATGTATATATTGTATAAGGGTAATATTAGCATTTTTAAAGATACATACGCACGACATCACCAAAAAAAAAGTACATTTTCTTACGGGTCAATAACGAGAGATGGACACGACAAATACAATTTCATGTCTTTGGTCATGGTTTATACATTTATAAACTTTGCATTCTTGACCATTATTAATATTTCACTTTAATTTCAAAGACATAGGTGTAATTAAACCTTATTCATATTCTTATCCGCACGATTTTTCCTCACCAAAACTCTAACCGTCTCTCCGAATACACATTTTAAGAGAAGAAGAGTATAATAAAGGTACGGAAATAGAGTTTGTACTTAATAGTAACTTGTGTACCTTGGATATGGGCTGCTCTTGACCCTCTTCTTCCCATATTTTCTCCAACTAAAGCCATCATCCATGGTCTCAAGCTCCGACTTTGTTATAAATGCAACCCTATTCCCACAATCCTCCTTGTCGTTCCTCTTCACTTCAGCTTCATTTATTCTACAGAATACAGACAAAACAGATCGATTCTTGAGTTCAACTTTGCAAGCTATTTACTACAGGTACTTCCTCGGTATCATTTCAAACGGAGAACCAAAAATAGGATTGTATATATCACTTGCGTGTTGCTATCGCTTGGAGCTGGACAGGAAAGTTCATTGGAGCTGCCGGAAATATACTCGGATGAGACCAGGGTTTGTGTAGAAAAGTCTTCCTCCGAGCCATCTTCAAGCATGAGGTAATCGGAGAGTTGGAACTCGGGGATATCGAAGTCGGAAACCTCAGGAGTGTAGTTCGGGTTAGGGTTAGGGTTAGGGTGTTCCATTTTTGGGGAGCTGAAAATCGGACATGGTGGCCGGTCTAGAACGGGAGTTGAATATTAATAGCTCTATTGTCGGCTCATCTGATCAGTTGGTTTTGTGAGCCTCAGACCTTCGTGGGCGCTTTCCCGGAAAGATGCAATGAAGGTGCCTGCCCATGCCACGTGTCCCTCTAGCCTCTGTGATGATATCATCACGCTGACGTAAGGGACCTTGGGATTTGGGACCACTTCTACACACTATACGACAATGCGAGGAAGCACTTATGATGGCTGCTACTAAGTGGGCAGTGTGTTTGAACTCCGAATTTTATGCTAAATTTTTGGTCGCTGAAAATATAGCCTCATCGTCGAATCATGTCCCTGTGAATGTAAGCCAGCCACAGGATTTTATTTTATTTTTTAGCGCCTCGTGAAAGTCTTTTTTTTTTTCCCTTGTTCAATACTTAACAACGTAACATGGTATGTTGTTGTTCTTGTATTAATCAAACAAATTAAAGAGAAACGGGGGGGGGGGGGGGGGGGGTGGTTAAAGACTAATGTGTATCCTGGACTTCCATAATCTGTTGAGATTATTTGGCATCTTTTCCCAACGTTTTTGTACCATGCAAATACTCGGAAGGAATTGTAATTATAGACTAATTTGAACTCACTAACCCCATATTGTCGCTAAATAATAAAAAATGTGGCATTTTAACATTTTTACAGTAACGAATTTGGCGTGCGGGTTACTTTACTTTCTGCCTCGAATATTACTTTAGGCACTCAATCGTTAGCCTTAAAGTTATATACATGTCAAAACATATATATATATATATATATATATATATATATATATATATATATATATCTTATTAAAAATAAAAACATTTGGTACAATCATACCAAAACATATTTACTTTAACAAGCGAATTGCATAGCCTACTTTAAGGCCACGTTTGACGCAGCTTTTTTTTCAGTTTTGGAAACTGGAAAAAAAAAGTGCGTTTGGTAACCATTTTTTTTTCCTTCTCCAATTTAAAAAACCAGTTTTTTAACTGCAGAGTAAAAAAAAAACTCCAGAAACTGATTTTTTTTTTCACTTTTGGTTTTTTTTTTTGGAGACCACCACCAACACCCTCCCACCGCCGGCCACCACTGCCGGCAGCCACCGCCGACAGCCACCTCCGGCGGCCGGCGACCACCGCCGGCAGCCACCGGCGACTGTCGGCACCACCTCCGGCCGCCGGCCTCCGGCAGCCACCGCCGGCCACCACCACCGTCGACCACCGCTACGCCCCACCACCGCCACGCCCCACCACCACCACCGCCACCGCAAACCACCCAAAAAAAAGTCAAAATAAAAAGGGTTACCAAACACCAAAAAAAAAACTCAAAAAAAAAAGGTTATCAAACACCCACTTGTTTTTGTAAAAAAAAATAAAATTAAGCTACTCTTTAAAAACTGAAAACCAAAAAAAAAATTTTGTCAAACGAACCCTAAGTATACGGTTTGCTTTTGAATTTCTAGTGGCCCCATGTTAAAGCAAAATATAATTTATCTTGATTAGATATGATATATCTGAATATCAAGTTCATGGCTACATGATCACACTATGTAAAATAGGATGCCAATTCTTTATAAATGCCAAAAGTGTCAATATTTAAACAATCTTCCATATCTTTTTTCATTGGAAGGTTATTGTCCTTAGAATGCTATCGTTACCAAAAAGAATTCAAGCCATGCAACCGCAGGCACTCAAGCACGCAGGGTAAGAGTCCGTACATATTCACTGGGAGTGAAGGCACAATCATGTGGAAGAAACCAAAGAAGGGAGAGAGGGTAACGGCTCAACCACGGCGAAGGTGGCGCAAAGGAGAAGGTACGAGCTTATAAAAGGAGATTTGGCGAGAAGAGCGGCCAATGGTTCTCCGCCAAAAGTACAAAAAAAATTGGCCGTCACCCGAACTATAAGAAGCTACTACAATCCTGTATATAGCAACAATCAATTATCGTTAAATAATTTAATCAGTAATTTTTATCTAGTGTCGCTAAAAATTTGTTATAAGAATTGTCGCAAAAAGTGTTAGTAGAAAAATTGCTAACAACTAATTGTAACTATTTTCTTACAACTACATTAGCAGCAATATTTATCCCCAAAAGTATTGTCAAAATAAGTCTTGCATTATTTCAACGTCCTAAATATATTATCACATGAGTAATGAGTCCACTTCTTGCACGTGATGGATTTATCCTTCTCTCGACCAAGCCTCTTGACCCCAACTCCTTGTTATAGTGTTATGAGACGACAGCAGTGTGCAATTGAGAAAAACAATAAAAATGAACAGTGAAATTAATTTTGTGGATGACACAATGGTCTAACGTGGTTCAACAATATGCCGAAACATGAAGAGATTAGATTCAACGCTAAGGAATAGTCTAAAATGCAGAATCTTAAGCCTCACTCTTCAAATGTTCTCCCTCTTTCCTAAAACAAATTAAAGAACAATATGTTGGAAAACTCCAAGAGAACAAAACTGCATAATAACAAAAGTACCTGCCAAAATATTTGGGATCTGCCTCGTTCTTTCCGCTGACAATATAGTCAAGACTCCACATATAGCACTTATCTATTATGAAAGCGGTCGAGTTAGATAAGATGACTCTTAAGTGACAAAAGAATGATTTTTTCAGGTTGTGGCAAGTGAAGAGCAACCTCTAGGAAGGCCCAACAAGTAGCAGACAGTCACCATCCATCCCTACGTGGTATTGTTTGGCATGCAGTGGAGTGCAAGTGACATGAGAAAGTGCAAAGAAGTGGCTTGGTCCTTGACTTGAAGAAACTGAACTCTCTTTTACCTTTATCCAAGCTTAACAATAGAACAAGACTATCCGCCATATGATATGGAGATAGATACGGTTGGGAAGAAAGAAGTAAGAAAGTTTCACTTGACCACAATGATCAACCCTGAAGAAAGGAACGCTACAGTGCCCAGTCTTTGACCAGTCAATTGATAGATATCCGTGCAGTGAACGCACCGGAACAGGTTTTGATGGCATATCGCCGGATGAATGACCCTGACCAAACGAGTCAGTGCTTAGGTTTTGTTTCGGCTCTTTTTTAAAATCCAGACTGACTACGTTTGGCCAGTATTTAGATTAGAACTGCACCCCCACGCTCCCACCCACCTCCCCCCTCCCCCGGCGGTTAACATTTATTAGTCAATAAAGATGGTTAACAACCATAGAGAATTGTTGCCAAAGTTTATATCTGTAAGTGTTTGAAAAAATGCCGTTAATATAGCAATTATTAATTACCACTATACAAAGGTATTATCCTTTATCCATCTCAAGTGCTATTTTGGCGTTGCATCTATTGGGCTTGTGAGTTGTTTGAAAATAAGCAAACTCATTTATTTCACATTATTTGGAAATGGGTTTTCAAAAGGGTGTATAAGTGGGAAGGTACTTTTACAATGTATTTGGTCACGAAAACGTGACTTATTTTTTGAAAAATATTTTGCATCTTTCGAAAAAGTAGTTTTACTGAAAGATGTGATATATTTAAATTCAATTTGATTTATTTCACATAAATTTCTGACAATTATTTTTAACTATTGCAACTGTTTTTGCAAACAGTTGTGTCTATCCAAATTCACACTCTTTCAAGTTTTTGATAACTAAAAGATTTTCAGTTCTTTTCAGATTACTTACTTGTTTGCAATCTAAACAAAAAAACTTTTCCTTTTCAGTTAAATTATTATAGTAAAAAATGTACACTGCTTTAAAGAAAATTCCAAGGAGTTGCATATTCCCAAAAGGCTTTGTTATATCCTAGATATTGTTTGTTGTTAACCCGTCAGTAAACTCGATTTCGAGTGGAAACAAATAAAACTTTAGAAACAGCGATCACGTATCTCAAAGTTGTGATTCTATTCCATCAAATTTCCAACATCTTCTCTCTCTTGTTGAGATCATGGTGCTCTGATGCATACAAATCCTCCAAGGCCACAGTCGCAACGCCGGAATTTATGAAGAAAGCGGGGGAAACTTGGTCTCAACTCTTGTCGTCTTGTCTGTACTCCACAGGTTCGATACCGACAACCAATGGCTGTCCTACCTCTATCATGATGGCTTGATACTCTCTAGCCACTGCTCACACGTTATTTTTCCTTTTTTGTTATCTCGAGTCTAATTTAAAAGCGGACCAGTTAGTCAGGACCGCTCACATCAATACCAGTGCATCTACTTCTTTTGTACATCCTCCGGCTCGACCGATTCCTCTTTTGTGATGATATAAGTATATTAGAGTTTTGCCTGGAAGGCTGCCATGTGAATACTGTTTGAAGCAATGTAAATATCCTTAGCTTTGACCAAAAGAAACTCAAACACGGTTCGACCCTAGGGTCGGCAAATTAAAGCCTTATAAATTACAATTTCACAAATGTCTTTCTCAAAAGAATAAAAAGTAGTGCTCGTAAAGTTGGGGGGGAAAAATTAAACATAAGGTGGGCCAAGTGCCCACCATAGGGAGACTCACATAAGTATCACATAGTTATCTTGCTTCGTGTTTGTTTTTTCCTTCTTTTCAACATCTTTAATCTGATTCTTTTTCGTTGTCATAAAAAGTGGCCACCTGCGTGATCCATGCATCTCGAGTCATTGAAGCATCGTGTTCCCAACTATCATAGGATACTAGACAGTATAGGTAATGTGTGAACTTCTAGGTCATAATCAAAGACCCGACATGACTATTTGCTTTTGAACTGGGGTGAAAAAGGAGATCATCTTCTGATAATTTGTTTTGATACATCTTGGGCAAGTTGTTTCCGCACAATCTTGGAGGTGAAATAGAATTGAAGGAGTTGGTTACTGCATCTAAGTATTACAATTTTCGTTTCCTAATCCATGGACTTATAATGCTCTCTCTATATAGACCTTTTTGTTTTTTCATGTATCTTCTTTTACTAAAAGGTGACAGTAAGAAAGGAAAAAGAAAGAAATATTCTACAGAAACACCCATTTCGGATCTCATCATAAACTCTTCCTTACAAGTATAAAAGACCAGAAATAGTTACTTGCATAAGGAAAGGCAAAAGAGTATGCATGGAAGTTTATCCAGAAGAGTGGGCAGAGGAAGTCCAGTCATAGTAGACCGCAGAAGGACTCTCGTGGTTGTGCTTCCCATCGTAAGTTGTTATCACATAACTTGAGTCTTCACCATCTCTTTCTACCCTTTTCTTGACTTTGCATCCTCCACTTGTGCATTTATAATAGTTCCTGTTAATTTAAGACTTTTCTATTAGAACTAACAGGTTAGCCTATAAAACTGAAACATTAAATGGTACGTAAATGAGAGAAACTAACAGGGAAAAAATGAACGCTTAACTGGCTATTAATATGAATCGCTTTGAAATGAGTTTATATATAGTTAGTGAACTAGTACGTAAACATTCGTTAGAAAGGCATAAGCTCTTTTTACTTTTAATATGCTACTCCACTCACTTTTTTGTCGATAAAAGATCAATATTTATTATTAAAAAATGCATAGCGACAAAAATAGGATAAAAAAGGGAAATTATACTTTCAATTCGAAAAATATCTGAGAACCGCGTACCTTCAAAAGTTTAAAAGAGAACGAAATCAAACAGGCCTAGACAATACAGAACTAGATCATTTGTGCATATATATTACTCCACTTACTACTTGAAGAGACAATCATGTAAAGCCGAAAGACGTGGTTTTGAGGGGAACAATTTTGTACGACCCTGCCGTAGCGCTTGTGTTGTAAGATTTGCGGTCCAATCTTTCCCTAAAATAGCCTACAGGATCCCTTCAGAGTTCATACAAAATTGAAAAGACATACTCAGAAAAGCTTTGTGGTTACTTACTGGCCAAAATTATAACCCCAATAAGGCCCCTAAAACAGTGGTCAGCGCTAGTACAGAGCTACCTAGGAAAAGGTTACTGAGCAACAAGTATTTCACATGCGACAGCTATAAAAGGCCCAAGACCTTAGGCAGGTGACCGCCAATGTATCTTAAAGCTACACATTCAAAACTGCTTTTTAACTTGTCTGCCCAGTTGCATTCTTGATTTGGCCTTGTGAGGAGAGGCTTGTCTTTTGTTACTAAACAAGGCATCTAGCTAGGGTAGACATACATGCTATTCAGTTAACTCGAGAATGGGACTTGTAAACCACCAGAAAGTATCACTTCGTATAAACCTGGCATGACATCTGTGAAGAACTCTACACACTACTGTTTACTGTATATTGCATGGATCTGATTTCATCTCTTTCTTTGGCCGCGTTTATTGGGGGACAGAGACAGGAAGAGAGACAAAAACACGCAAACGCATAGAGCGGATGTGGTTTTGCCGACTTCGAGTTGTTAGGAACCTATTAAAGAGTGATTCTTTTTGGTAGATTTTTCACCATCAAGTCAAGATCTGGGGACAATCCATTACAGCACGCTGCACTCAAGGACGAGGGCTAAAAATTGGGTCACGATATATGAACTGAAGATTCGTCAAATTTGTGCAGTTGCTCTCACTAGTCCAGGGTTAATGGGCGCACCAAAATGAGGAATTATTCTATATTTCTTGCAGCAGTTCAGAGGTGCACCATAAGCTATTGACTATGACATACACAAAGATTCGCTTTCCAAAATATACACTCCACTATCTAGCTTGGCTGGATTCCAATCTTTCAAGCCATAGGATTTTCAGATTAGCATGATGATCCTTAAGTTATAACTTCTTCCATCCCAAAATGACTGTTCCATAATAATTTTACTAGGTAGCTGATCATCTTTTATAACTTTTCCAATATATCCTCTGGTGAGTCTTAATGAAGAGGTGTGTCCCATTAATAAAGGAGTGCTTGGGACTTGTAATATTGATAAATACATAAGGGCAAAAATAGAATAGTTTTTAAAATTTATATCCTAGATATGAAAACTGAGCAATAATCTTGGGACGCCATGAAATAAAAAGTGGGTACAATAATATACATACTTAATACTTCAACCCACGTACAAACTCTCGATTGCACTAATCACACATGATTTCTAAGAATGATGACGATAATGACGACAGTAACAATAATTTAATAGGCGATGTTGTGTTTATAAACACATTAATTATAATTTCCATTGTCCACATTCCATAATCACAAAAGAATCCTCTCCTGATCAGCATGGCAATCATTATCATTGCAAAAGTAAACCAAACAAACAAAAAAAGCACAACCTTATAAAAGACATGGAAAACCAAAAAACTGACAGCATATGTATGTGTACCTTGGGTTCGGGCTGTTCTTGACCATCTTCTTCCCATATTTTCTCCATTTAAAGCCGTCATCCATGATCTCCAAATCCGATTTGGTTCTAAAAGCAACCTTTAATCCACGCTCCACCCGATCTTTTCCCTTCACCCCCGCCTTTTCGTTTCTTCTGCATACACAAGGAACAAATGTAACAGACCTTAATTGTCATCCTCTTTATCTTCAGCAAAGAAAAGTATAATGAAGAAACAATCTGGGCAAGATAGGTATGCACTTGCATGTTATCTTCCCTTGGAATTAGACCAGAAAAACCATTGGAGCTGTCGGCGACGTAATCCGATGACACAGTAAAATGCTGCGGAAATTCTGCCTCCGAGTAATCTAATTCAAGGGTGAGATCATCATCCAAGAGTTCAAACTCCGACATATCAAGAAAGCCGGTGGTACTGCCACTATTAAGATTAGGGTTAGGGTTATGGGTGCAAGAATACTCCATCGCTTGGGGGTTCTAATGAAGCCGCACATGGTAAGTGTAAAAGGAGTTGAATATTTATATTTTCTAATGCCATTTCTTGTGGGAGCCTTCGTGGGCGCTTTCCACGAGCTACACGCTGAAGCTGCTTTGGCTTGCCACCTGTCACACTCTAATAGGTTCTGATTACATCATCATCATGACGTAAGATCTCTTTACCGAATTGGGGACCATTTTTATACGGCATGTGTTGGCTTAACTTTTGCGACCCTATCTAGAGAAAGATTTTATTCCGATGTGTATAAATACTCTTTCCGCCCCCACATAATTTGATTAACTTCATTATGCACGCATATTAATGAATTTAAGTGATATATTATATATTTTTTGTTCTGCCTTTTGAGAGGAATGAGAGGAAGAAAGTGGAACAGGTGAGAAAAAATGAGTTGGTAGAGTGTTAAATATGGACAGAGAAATGATTAAAAATTATAAGAAAGTAGGTCAGAAGAGAAAAAATAAGTTGATGGATAATTAAATGTAGAAAGAAATAGAATAAAAAAATGTAAAAAGGGTATATATGTAAACTTTCTACATAATATTCCTAATTTGAAGAGTGAGCATTTTTGTGGGACGGTCCAAAAAGAAAATATGATCAATTTATGTGAAATGGAAAGAGTATGACGTGATCAGATAGAGAGGTCGTAGCTTGCAAGTAAGATTGAGAGATTCGCTCGAAGTAAAGAGTCAATGTTATATTATTATTCTATCTTCTCATTCATTAATTACAGAGTATCATGAGTACTATCCTTGTGTTAAAAATTTTCATCACCGGGATTTAGTCACATTGGTTAATAAAGCTAATTGTTTGTCACTAATATGCTATGTTACATGGACTCGGTGTCGGTGTTCGGATCGGATACGTGTCCGAGTGTTGGACTCACCTATTTTTGAAATTATAGGATACGTGGATACCTTCCAAAAGTTGGACACGGGTATGGGGACACGTCGTACATAATATATATTACATTTATATTCTTACTATAGTGCGCTACTAAACACCATATATAAGTATTTAACTAATTACTACAGTATACATAAATATTCTGAATAGAATGCTAGGATTGTGAGGTAGAGCATCAAGATATGTGTTAAATTGGACTATTGGAGAGGGTTGGCAAAGAAGTACCTCTTGAGTTGTCATTAAAATTTATGAATTTAAAAATTGAGCTGCCATCGTCAAAAAGTAACATATTTTAGATTTTTAACATAGTTGGAGATATTGTACAGTTAAAAGGCTGAAAGAGCATTTAAGTGGCCATGCTTTGCATTTAAAAGGCCATGCTTTGCATCCCATCTCAGGGATGTATGGTACAACAGTACTGGGCTTGTGGCAGATGAGACAGCAAAAAGGCAAAAAAAAATATTATGGCTAATTGAAAACCCCTCCTCAGTCGTCAGTTCAACGTGCAAGAGTACAAGACAAGTTTGTGGGTCTCTCGAGGTGAAGTTACAGAGAAATCCTTCTCTCTCCCTTGTGCTGCTGCTCCTCCCCTTCCCTCATCTTCTGCTTCTCCTTTTCTTCTTCTTTCTTCTGCAGATTCATTTTTCCCTTCTTCATTTCATCCGGATTAAAAGTTGCCCTAGAATCTTCTACATCCTCTAAGTAGCCACAGAGACATGAGTCATGTCCGATCTCAATCCAAAGGGTCCGGTACGGCTCCCATACCCGTGTCAGGGTTGTGTCGTCTAGACACCGCCCCTTCACCCCAAAGTGAAGAGTCCATGTAACATAGCTAATATGTGAACATATGTTGAAGGTCTACTGGCGACCAAAAGTCAAAGGGAACAACTTGGAAAGCCCTAGAAATAGAATAGCGTCGCAATCCAAAAGTGGGAGTATTTGTTTGGCAGTAGAAGTCTATAATTAAGTGTTGTGAGGAAGTGCAAAGTTTGGCAACAGAAGTGTACAAGTGATGTGAGAAAGTGCAAAGAAATCGCTTGATCTTTGGATATGCTGTTACAGAACTTCCGCACTAGTGCGAACACTTTCTGGATCCTTTCAGATTTGTTTATTCCAAATACTCATGTTTGGGACCTATTTGGTCCTTCTATTACTTTTCCTGCGGATATTAGCATACAAGTTCTAGAACTTCCATTATATTGCCTTTAAGGACTCTAGCAACAAGATTGTGAGGATTAGACCAAATCTTCCAGGCCTGCTTGGTAAGTAAGAATTGATTGAAAAGTTTAAAGTCCCGAAAACCCAACCCACCAAGTCATTTAGGAAGACATAGAGTAGCTCACGCAATTCAGTGAATAGATTTACGCAACGCTTTCTAAACCACCAAAAAAGGGGGCTAACATTTGATCTAATTATTTGCAAGCATACACGAGAAATATAAAAATGGACATGTTATTCACAAACAAGGAAGATAACATCGAAAGGATTAGCATAGCTCGACCCGCTTTACTTAACAAGAGATCTAACCAATGCGCGCATCAATCTTATACTTTCTGAACAAGAATGTAGAATTTCCTTTTCTTTTTTTAGATGCTACATCCAACTGGATATCCAAATATTTCCCACGAACTCTAGATTGGCAGTAAAATCAAAGCCACCTTCAATTAAATGGCAGATCTCAGTATTAGCATTAGGGCTAATCACCAGGCTGGATTTCGACCAATTGATTTGCTGGGCAATAATCATTTAAGACTGTTTTGACTGCCTCAATGTCGTGAATACATTTTTCTTAAGGTTGAGAAATAAATAAATATCATCTGCATACATGAGATGAGAAACCAACAGAGAATATTTCTCAGCCTTAAGTCCATGAAATTCCCTATGTTTTAAGTATGAATTAAACTTGTACAAAGGATTTTCGCATGAAGGATGAAGAGATAAGGTGATAGGGAATCACCTTGACGGATGCCACAAGTGGGAACAAACAACAAGGTAGGAGTCCCATTGACCAAAATTGAATAAAAAATGGTAGAAACATATTAAGGTACCAGAGATACCCATAATGGAAGAAAACCTAACCCATGTGAAATCGCCTTCAGGAAAGCCTAATTAACCCGATCAAAGGCTTTCCTCATGTCCAATTTGAGCACCACAAGGATAGTTCCCCCTCTATTTCCTTTTTTAGCACAGACGCTAAGTTCTTGAGTAATTAAAACATTAACAAGGTCCGGAGACAAAAGCATTTGAAAAGGCGAGATCAAATCTGACATGATAAGAAGCGATGCACTACCATCTTGGAAATGATTTTGTATACAACACTACACAGACTAATAGGTCAAAACTCCACTGTCGGTTCAGGAAAATTAACTTTGGGGATCAAAGTAATGAAAGTGTAGTTCATCTCCCGGAGCAACCTACCCGAATTGTAAGTACCGCACGAGTACCGAGAGGACCCACAATCCCCCCAATAACTCTTAAAAACAATGGCTGGGAAGCCATTAGGAACTAGAACATTGAGATCCCCCAATTGAAAGATAACATGCTTGGAAGGCTGCGCAAGGTGCGAAACATGCATAGAAGAAAGGGAATGAAGAGGTAAGGATGCCAAGAAGGAAGTAACTTGAGTGCGAGGGTTCACAGAAAGAGTAGGCTCAAAAAGTAGGAAGTGATATAAGAACAAATGTCTTCTTCGATGGAATTGAGAATGCCAGATGAATCTGTAAGGGAGTAAATTTAATTTTTTCTTCGACGAATAATAGTGGAGGCATGAAAAAGTTTGGTGTTACGATCCCTCAAATTCAGCCAGGTAATTTTAGCTTTCTGTGCCTAGAACACCTCTTGACAGTTTAAAAGGAAATCCAGTTTACAATGATTAAAATAGTCCTTTAGCTGGCATTCTACAGAAGAGCCAACCTGTGACTGGGACTCAACTTACAAATGATGAAGTGAGTGAATCTGTTCATCGAGGTGCCCAAAGCGAGCCACACTCCAAAATTGTACGGCCCTTAAAACCGGATGCACACTGAAAAAGCGGTGAACCATTGACCAACAAAGACCACACACCTTGAATTAAAGGCAGACATTGTTGAGTCGCAAGCCACATGGCTTCAAAGCTACGAGGAAAAGGATGAAAACTACGAGACTGGTCAGTAATACACAAAATAGATGCATGGTTTGATCGTTGAATGCTGAATTTCGAGCAATTGCATTGGATAAAGAAGAAGCCAAGAGACTAAAGCCATAACACGGTCTCATTTCGGATTAATTTTACGATACACCTCATATTTAGGGATCAATTGTATCCAGCACCACATAGTTCTAATTTTGGCACCCAGCACCAAAATATTTAAGATCTTTGTATCCAGCACTAAATAACGATCAAATTGGCCATTGACCATACGTCTGTTACTTTTTTAAGAGGCCAAATGGTCTTTTTAATTGTTATATCCACTTTCGTCCACATCAGCTCCAAAATGGCACCAATAATTAATATCAGGCCCTCCACGTCATTTCCTCACCCTTTTTCTCTCCTTGACTAATCATCTTCCCAACCCATGGCACCTCCTCCAACTGAAACCATTGCCCAACGGGCCACCGCCTCTGACCGAAGCCACTGCCCAGCATGCCATCATTATTGCCACCAATCTCCCCATCACCATGACCCACCACCACCGACCACCACCGACCACCCCCGGCTACCTATGACCACCCATAACTACCAATCTCAAAACCCACGGCAAACCCTCTAATTGAATCGCGGCCATAAATGTCGACCGTTGGATAATCGCCGCCTCTGCCATAAATTCTTCACCTACGACCACCAATCCATAATCCTCTTCTAAAGGTCTAGAATTTTACCTTGGAAAAGACCCTCTGTCACCCACAGCCACCACCTCAAACCGAATGACGATCACCAACACTAGCCATCCGAACAACTGTTATTGTTCGATGCGCCATTACCACCTCAAACCGAACAACCACCAAACATAACCCCTGCCCACCACTGTAGCCAAAACATACCCAATTACCCCATCACGTGATCTTCCTATCGATCGTTGGTGAACCCAATCAGCACCACATAATCATCGGTCCAAATCAAGGGTGGTGCGTGGTAACGGCACTAGAGACAGGTTCTTGGTGCTGATGGTGGTGTGCAGTGGTTAAGGGCACTGAGAGTAACAGAGAGAGAGAGAGAGAGAGAGAGAGAAAGATGTGAAGGGCTTAGAGGGTTAGAGCTAACTAGGATTTCACTCGTGAAAAGACCAATTTGCCCTTGATAATTAACAGACCTCTGATCAAAGGCCATTTTGACTGTCAATTGGTGCTTGATACCAAAATTTTTAAATTTTCTTATGTTGGTTGACATTTTAGAACCAAGGGGCTAGCGCAATTAACCCCCAAGTATGAGGTGTAGCATGAAATTATCCTTTAATTTCTCATAGACAAATCCAAAATAATGAGGAGCACGAGCCCATGTAAATTACGGACCATCCCAACTAATATCCGATAAATCAAACGATTCAAGGAAATAACAGAAAATAGATATCCCCAGGATAACAATTAAGGAACTACTAGATTTTTTCCAAAGGGTCAAGAATCTGATTGAAGTCTCTGCATTAAAAAAAAAAAAAAGAGGACAAGAAAATGGAAGTAAAAGGGATGCTATGAAATTCTAAGTATCGGACCAAAAAAAAGCCTGAGGGTGACCATAAACAAACCCATAAAGCTCAGGCTCCCTATTCAGCTCGAGCAAGGTGGCAAGGATACAATTTTACATGAGAGACAGTGAAAGAAATAGGAGAACACCATTTAACCATAACCCACCACTAAGACCAATAGTAGAGATGTCAATGGGCCGGGCTTGGCCCAGCCCAGGCCCAGCGGGCCTCCAATGAAAATGGGCTTGGGCCAGATGAAAGGAAACCTGGTTGGCCCGAGCCTGAAATCTGGGATATTTAGGCTCAGTCCAAGCCCTGGCCCTAGGCCCAATATTTAGGGCTAGGCCCGGGCCCAATTTTTTTTTTCTGTTCTTAACTCCTTGTTATTTACATTTATAAATTAAATGGTTGGAGACTTGGAGCAACATCACAAGCCTCAATCGCCAACTGAAACTAGTGTAAGAGGTTCCCCACTGACATTGTCGTACGGTTCCCGTTACACAAGAGGGGCACTAGCAGCTAAACATGGGTGACTCTCTCATTAGTTTGTCGACTTCCTCCTTTTCTATACACATCCTTATCTTTATTTTAAAACCATGTCCATGGTAAAGAGGTTGCAATCGTCGGAATCATTAATTCATATTAAAAATTTTGAAACACTATTATCAACAATATTAACAACATGTTTTATTTTTATTTTTATTATCATTAACATTTTGTCTAGTCATCGAGCCATTGTCATTTGTCAGACGGGGCCTCTTTTCAAATCATGGCCGTAACTAGGATTTTAATTTAGCAAAACATATAGACAAGGGGAAGGGGAAGATATACTTGAACTCACTTTTATCATTAAATAAATGTTCCAGATTTTGCTACATGGCGCCACTAAAAGTATATAGTTGCCAAAAAAATTAACAAAATAGTTGGTTGAAAGAAAGAGTTTTATTTTAGTAAGATACACATTAGAAAGGCCATATGGAGGGTACACATCTTTGTCAGTAGAGTGCACTAGGATTGCCATTAATCTGATTTGATCTCCAACATTTGTGCCAGTTATCTAAGTGACGAAATTCTTTGTACTCTCCAGTATAGAAGCCATGGTGTGACCTTTCATAAGGGAAACATCTTGTATTGATGTAGAATAGGTTGCTACAAACCCTATAAGACATTTGATTTCCAAAATTTTCACATTCCAAATGTGAAATTTCGGGCCTTTTTTGGGTCGGGGCGGGCCCGAGGTTTTTTGGATGAAACATCGGCCTGGTCCAAGCCCAGGCCCAAGGCCCTTTATTTTTGGAGCTCTACTGTTCACTTCCCGGCCGGGCTAGTTTGGGCCAAAAATAGGCCTGGTTGGGCCAGCCCGCGGGCCGCCCGACCCTTTTGACATCTCTAACCAATAGGATCAACCTAAAGAAACGAAGTAAAACCTAATTTATGGAAAACAGAAGGAACCTTAAAAAAAAATCAATCTAAAAATAATCATTGGCCCACCTATGGTTGGTAAGGCAGAGTACCAAGAACATAAGTAAAAGTCTTATAAAACCAACAATGGAGAAAAAGATTGAAAGCGAGGAACCCTGCGCTCTGAGAACCCAGAAGGAATATAGCCAGTTTTAGCTGATACTTACGAGCCCTAAAACCCTACATGCCAACAATGACAGAACCACGTTGTGACTAGGGGGTGCTAATGCAGCCCCTGAACTTCAGGAAAAAAAAGTTTTTTTCACTTCCTCTCTCTCCATCACCTCTCTCTCTAGCCGAATCTCACACCCATTGAACCACTCCCTCTCGTATCCCTCTCTGGCCGGCGATGGCCGAACGGCGACACAGCACGGATGGTTTTTTCTCTAACTCTCTCTCTCTCTCTTCCTCGAATCAAGGTAGCCGAGAGAAGATCAGAGATTTTTCTTCCTTCTGTTCCAGATTTGAGAGAAGACCGGTGACGGCGAGTCTGCAATGGAGGCGAGTGACTGACGGAGACTCCACAACCACCGGCCAACATCCCTCTGCCACCGACGTCGACGAGGACTCCACTGCGAGCAAACCCAGCCTTTTGTTATTTCGCCATTTCGGTACCTATTTGCCCTCCTGTCCTGATTTCTTCCTTTTGCTCCTGCTAACTTTCATCTTTTTGCCTGCTAACTTTCATGCAAACAGAGTAGTGTTCTTCAAAATTAAATACAATGATATAATATGTTCTTTTTTATTGAGTGAAACCTTTTTTTTTGTTACAAGAAGGAAAACATGTTTGGTTAGCCATGTGGAGCTAGCACTGATATTGTAAATTGTTGTAGATAATAATAATCTTTAACGAGATTGGTTTGATATGGTTAGCGATGAGCCGGGGTTAGGATTCAAACGCACACCAACTGTTTGATAAAATGGTTAGACATGGGTAAAGGCAAGAGCAGTAGTTAAACTATTAGTAGCAGTGCCTTATTAATGTTAACTACCTTTGTTTGTTTGCATATGGTCTAATATGGACATTCCTTTATCAACTTTCTTTGTACTATATACACTTTGAAGTTGGTAACTATAAGATTTTATGTATTATGTTTTGAACTACTTTGAGAGAGGATATTGGTGAGTTAGTTTTGCTACGCGATTTGGTTGTAGTGTTTGGAATTAGAATAATTGATATTAAGAACTGAAATGTTTTGCATGACAGTGTTAAAAAAAAAGGTAAAAACGAATCAATTCAAAAAAGTTGCTAAAAATAGAAATGAAAATGGTAAACATATACAAACATGGCAAAAATTGTATATTTTTTGCATCCCCTGAATAGAAATCTCGGTTCCGCCACTGCATGCCAAAGATGTGAGGCAAGGAAAAAAAGACAAAGCTAAGATGTGAGGCAGGAAAAAAAGACAATGGAATATAGGTGTACCTAGAGGCTTATCAGTGGTCCAACCCTCCAGAAGTTAAAATTTTATCAAGTCCAAGCCTATATCCAAGTCCAAATATGATGCCTCTTTTGCTCGTTTGTGCAAGCTAGAAGTCAAAGAACTAGAGCAGGATGAGCTTGCAGGATCAACTGCCCAATCCTTATAAACCCCAAATACATGCAAAGCTCGTCGCTCAGCATAACCATGACCTCCCAAATCCCAGCTTAACTGTCCCACATCCATTTCCAGTAATTCAGTCGGAGAAGTATCAAGTATGGAAGGTGGAGTTGTGACTACTTATCTCGCTCCTGCAGCAGTGGAGCGACGATCTCCATTCGATGCCTTTTATGTGAGCTATTAGACGAACTGGAAGAAGAACTCGAACTACATTGCAAACAGCCAAACTATACCCGGAAAGCAACTGCATCCACATAACCAACCACGTAGAATGAGGGCCTTTTGTGAAGACTGGGGGATGGTTGCAACCGGGGATGCATGAACAACAGGTTCGGGGGCATCGTCCATGGACAAATCGTCTAACGATGAATTCACCCGAAGACAGAAACACGGGAGAGACGATTTATTGGTAGGAGTTAAAGAAGAATCACCAGGCAATGGACCAAAGGACAAGTCCAGACGAGATGGGCCAGCTTCAGTACCATGTGGCATGAACCGGCCCAGTAGCACTGTGAGAAAATAATACCAACTTCGTCCCAAGTAGAAGGATTGTGGTCCATGTAAGAAGTGGCCTGGATACTGGAACCATATTGATCCAGGCCATATTCGTCCAAAATAGCACAACCAGTGTTAAGGAAATTTTGAAAGTCCAAAGATTCCACAGTCCAGCCCATAGGGTGAGAGGTTTCTGGGTCAATGTGATTCTTTCTTTAAGTAAATTAGATGAGACTTGCACACAGACCCAAAAGTGGGAAGTGGCCCAGAAAGACAAATACCTAAAGCACGGGCTAAAGGCCCAAAGATGAACTCGGCCCCTTTGCAACCTAAGCCTTCTTGTTCGTTAAGCTAATGGTCTTTTGCCTTATCTTTAAAGACTTCGTAGGCCACATAGGAAGCCATCTCATTGATAGGTGCCACGCGTCATTACAGTTGCCTCCTACTGGTGACATGGCGGTGGTACGTGGCTGAGTCATCAGACGAGGGTAATGTTGCCGCCCTGTCTTGGACAGACTGAACCATCGATGGCGGCCTGTACAGCACAACGTAAATTATCCATTTTAACATGTTAAGTACACTTTTACCCACAATATTTATAATGGAGGGAACATATAGTTTGACTAAATTTAAAACCGGAGCTAATCCGTTGAGAGCACTAACAATTTGGGTTAAGTTGCTAGCGCGATCTGACCATCCACACGCGATCTCTGGATGGTCCAGATCTTTTTTTTGCATTTTTTTAAGTCCGTCCAGACGATTTTTTGACAAAAATACCCTCTAATTAGAGGAAGTCGCAGGATGTACAATACACATCCGCTACATTATGTAGCGGATGATGGATGCCGTGAAATGTGAAATGGCAGTCTCTGCCAAGAAGGGGGATGTTCTTTCTGATTCATCTTCCTTATTCACAGCTTCCAAACAAGCAAGATGTTCTTTATTCTCCATCAACTAAGCAACCACTTAACAAAGTTCATGGATCAAAACCAAAGCAAACTGAAATAAAAGATACGATTCAAATGTTAATTTTGGTTTTATATACTGAACAAGAAGAAGGTAGTTGTGCAGTACAATACCCAACACCACTGTCACTGACTACCACCATCTAAATCGACGTCGTCGCCACCAACCACCACCGGCCAAACTCAAGCTACCTCCAACCCATCCATTGGTGGTCATCAACGGCGTTACCACCCAACGACACCCTTACGAAGCTACCACTGACATCGTAAAGCAGTCACCATCCAGTGCCTATGAACAATCATCCGTCGACAACAATATTAACAACAGCAACAAAATCTGCAGCTACTAAGGGCCTGCCAATACTGCCACCTCCTTCTTTAGTCACACTAGCCGCAATTAACACCTACGTGGCTAGATCCGGACCGTCCACCGTTCGATCATTTTTTCCTCCGATCAACCACAAAGGCCTTCACCTCTGTAAGGTTGACTATGCTATTCCACAGATTCCCACCCATACGTGATGAACAACCCACATAAGGTGACATTGGTGGGGTCGAAGTTGTGGGCATCAGCAGTGATGAAGAATCAAGAGCCAGTGAGCTCAAAGTCGCCATGTCCATTGAACTAATGGAACCGGATTTCGGCGAAGGCACCGCTGACCCAGTGGAAGCACACAACGGATGCAATTCCTCATGCTTATGAGCAAAGAAACACACTTTCCTCGCTCACCCAGTTTCATCCTTGCACAGCCGGGTCTGGTATTGAGCTAGATGAAGCCATGACTCGAATACCCCGTGTGCGTACTAACAAGCATCACCTTTCATACAACTACCCTTCCAAAATTCGGGATCAATGTATACATCCCACAATCCTAGTTCCTCTCCTGATCCATCAATATAGCTGCCATCATCGTCGTAACAAACAATTGTTAAAATATGGGAATCTTTATTTATATCGGTCAGTTACACACACGCCCCTAAGGTTACGACGAGTTACATTCATGTCCATTAAGTTAACCAAACAGCAAAAGCAGTTGTTGACCAGATAGAATCTTGAAATACATAACAGGTTTAATAAAATGTAATTCTTCAAAATCATCCATTTATCTCTCCTCCTCCTCCTCTCTAAGAACCAGTCGTCGCAACACCACTGGCTCGGCACTGGCGCCGCCATCCTCTCATCCCTTCCCTCCCCTAGTTTATATCTCGACAATATGGGAATCTTTATTTATATCGGTCAGTTACACACACGCCCCTAAGGTTACGACGAGTTACATTCATGTCCATTAAGTTAACCAAACAGCAAAAGCAGTTGTTGACCAGATAGAATCTTGAAATACATAACAGGTTTAATAAAATGTAATTCTTCAAAATCATCCATTTATCTCTCTTCCTCCTCCTCTCTAAGAACCAGTCGTCGCAACACCACTGGCTCGGCACTGGCGCCGCCATCCTCTCATCCCTTCCCTCCCCTAGTTTCTATCTCGACAATACCAACCACCACAAACACACCCCAATATCTACCACTCTGATTTCATCCTCCAAACCAGTACGTCGCCCTCGCTGTCTCTAAACGACGACCCTTCCAAACCAAACCCACAACTGTCCCACACCCCGTTCCAAACCAAACCCACAACTGTCCCACACCCCGTTCGATGCCACCATCGCCACCACAGGATAGCCTCACCACCCCCATCGACTCACACCCCAATCGTCATCCAATCCACATATACATCGCTCAACTACCCCTACCATCATCATTCTTTCACCCTTCTTTAGCTCCAATCCTCCACACACACTATACAGTCACCCCATCACCTCATCATTGATCCAATAACCACCACCTTTCCTCACCCAACCCACCTAATCACTCCATGGCCCCCGACAGTGGCTTGTGACAGTTGATTTGTGCACACCGTGCATCATCACGTTTTGTAATGATGGTGGCTTGAGACGCGATGTTGGATAGCACCATAACAGCACCCATTTTCCCTATCTTGTAAGCCGCATCCCCCAGCGACCATGCCACTTCCCGATTTCCTTGTGAATCATTCGATCTGATTTTTGATGATTGAAGGATTGTTGGTAAAGGATTTTAATTTTTGGGTTGGAACGTAAATAAGTGAAGGGCAGTGGCGCTAAAAATTAGGCCAATGATCCACATAGATATGATGGCCCAATTTTAAGAAAAAAGGAAAAAAATCCATGTTCGATTCAATTCAAGAAACAGGGAACCGGAACGAAATCAAGTCTGCTTTAGTTCCAAAGGAATGATGTAATCGAGAATGCCAGATGAATCTGTAAGGGAGTAAATTTAATTTTTTCTTCGACGAATAATAGTGGAGGCATGAAAAAGTTTGGTGTTACGATCCCTCAGATTCAACCAGGTAATTTTAGCTTTCTGTGCCTAGAACACCTCTTGACAGGTTAAAAGGAAATCCAGTTTACAATGATTAAAATAGTCCTTTAGCTGGCATTCTACAGAAGAGCCAACCTGTGACTGGGACTCAACTAACAAATGACGAAGTGAGTGAATCTGTTCATCGAGGTGCCCAAAGCGAGCCACACTCCAAAATTGTACGGCCCTTAAAACCTGATGCACACTGAAAAAGCGGTGAACCATCGACCGACAAAGACCACACACCTTGAATTAAAGGCATACATTGTTGAGCCGCAAGCCACATGGCTTCAAAGCTACGAGGAAAAGGATGAAAACTACGAGACTAGTCAGTAATACACAAAATAGATGCATGGTTTGATCGTTGAATGCTGAATTTTGAGCAATTGCATTGGATAAAGAAGAAGCCAAGAGACTAAAGGCATAACACAGTCTCATTTTGGATTAATTTTACGATACACCTCATATTTAGGGATCAATTGTATCTAGCACCACATAGTTCTAATTTTGGCACCCAGCACCAAAATATTTAAGATCTTTGTATCCAACACTAAATAACGATCAAATTGGCCTTTGACCATACGTATGTTACTTTTTTAAGAGGCCAAATGGTCTTTTTAATTGTTATATCCACTTTCGTCCACATCAGCTCCAAATGGCACCAATAATTAATATCAGGCCCTCCACGTCATTTCCTCACCCTTTTTCTCTCCTTGAATAATCATCTTCCCAACCCATGGCACCTCCTCCAACTGAAACCATTGCCAACGGGCCACCGCCTCTGACCGAAGCCACTGCCCAGCATGCCATCATCATTGCCACCAATCTCCCCATCACCATGATCCACCACCGCCGACCACCCCCGGCTACCTATGACCACCCATAACTACCAATCTCAAAACCCACGGCAACCCCTTTAATTGAATCGCGGCCATAAATGTTGACCGTTGGATAATCGCCGCCTCTGCCATAAATTCTTCACCCACGACCACCAATCCATAATCCTCTTCTAAAGGTCTAGAATTTTACCTTGGAAAAGACCCTCCGTCACCCACCACCTCAAACCGAATGACGACCACCAACACCAGCCATCCGAACAACTGTTATTGTTTGATGCGCCATTACCACCTCTAACCGAACAACCACCAAACATAACCCCTGCCCACCACTGTAGCCAAAACATACCCAATTACCCCCATCACGTGATCTTCCTAGCGGTCATTGGCGAACCCAATCAGCACCACATAATCATCGGTCCAAATCAAAGGTGGTGCGTGGTAACGGCACTAGAGGCAGGTTCTTGGTGCTGATGGTGGTGCGCCGTGGTTAAGGGCACTGAGAGTAACATAGAGAGAGAGAGAGAGAGATGTGAAGGGCTTAGGGGGTTAGAGCTAACTAGGATTTCACAGGTGAAAAGACCAATTTGCCCTTAATAATTAACAGACCTCTGATCAAAGGCCATTTTGACCGTCAATTGGTGCTTGATACCAAAATTTTTAAATTTTTTATGTTGGTTGACATTTTAGAACCAAGGGGGCTGGCTGCAATTAACCCCTAAGTATGAGGTGTAGCATGAAATTATCCTCTAATTTCTCATAGACAAATCCAAAATAATGAGGAGCACGAGCCCATGTAAATTACGGACCATCCCAACTAATATCCGATAAATCAAACGATTCAAGGAAATTGCAGAAAATAGATATCCCCAGGATAACAATTAAGGAACTACTAGATTTTTTCCAAAGGGTCAAGAATCTGATTGAAGTCTCTGCATTAAAAAAAAAAAAAAAAGGACAAGAAAATGGAAGTAAAAGGGATGCTATGAAATTCTAAGTATCGGACCAAAAAGAAGCCTGAGGGTGACCATAAACAAACCCATAAAGCTCAGGCTCCCTATTCAGCTCGAGCAAGGTGGCAAGGATACAATTTTACATGAGAAACAGTGAAAGAAATAGGAGAACACCAGCTAACCATAACCCACCACTAAGACCAATAGTAGAGATGTCAATGGGCCGGGCTTGGCCAGGCCCAGCCTGGGCCCAGCGGGCCTCCAATGAAAATGGGCTTGGGCCAGATGAAAGGAAACCTGGCCGGCCCGAGCCTGAAATCTGGGATATTTAGGCCCAGTCCAAGCCCTGGCCCTAGGCCCAATATTTAGGGCCGGGCTCGGGCCCAAATTTTTTTTTTTCTGTTCTTAACTCCTTGTTATTTACATTTATAAATTAAATGGTTGGAGACTTGGAGCAACATCACAAGCCTTAATCGCCAACTGAAACTAGTGTAAGAGGTTCCCCACTGATATTGTAGTACGGTTCCCGTTACACAAAAGGGGCACTAGCAGCTAAACATGGGTGACTCTCTCATTAGTTTGTCGACTTCCTCCTTTTCTATACACATCCTTATCTTTATTTTAAAACCATGTCCACGGCAAAGAGGTTGCAATCGTCGGAATCATTAATTCATATTAAAAATTTTGAAACATTATTATCAACAATATTAACAACATGGTTTAATTTTATTTTTATTATCATTAACATTTTATCTAGTCATCGAGCCATTGTCATTTGTCAGACGGGGCCTCTTTTCAAATCATGGCCGCAACTAGGATTTTAATTTAGCAAAACATATAGACAAGGGGAAGGGGAAGATATACTTGAACTCACTTTTATCATTAAATAAATGTTCCAGATTTTGCTACATGGTGCCACTAAAAGTATATAGCTGCCAAAAAAATTAACAAAATAGTTGGTTGAAAGAAAGAGTTTTATTTTAGTAAGATATACATTAGAAAGGCCATATGGAGGGTACACATCTTTGTCAGTAGGGTGCACTAGGATTGCCATTAATCTGATTTGATCTCCAACATTTGTGCCAGTTATCTAAGTGACGAAATTCTTTGTACTTTCCGGTATAGAAGCCATGGTGCGACCTTTCATAAGGGAAACATCTTGTATTGATGTAGAATAGGTTGCTACAAACCCTATAAGACATTTGATTTCCAAAATTTTCACATTCCAAATGTGAAATTTCGGGCCTTTTTTGGGTCGGGGCGGGCCCAAGCTTTTTTGGATGAAACATCGGCCTGGTCCAAGCCTAGGCCCAAGGCCCTTTATTTTTGGAGCTTTACCGTTCACTTCCTGGCCGGGCTAGTTTGGGCCAAAAATGGGCCTGGTTGGGCCAGCCTGTGGCCGCTCGACCCTTTTGACATCTCTAACCAATAGGATCAACCTTAAGAAACAAAGTAAAACCTAATTTATGGAAAATAGAAGGAACCTTAAAAAAATCGATCTGAATTCCATAAGAAACACAACAATCAGATTATGTGGCCTGATCAAACCAAGAGCTAACCTAACCGTGGCAATTTGACCACCCATACCGCCATAGTTCCAGCTGAAAATAATCATTGGTCCACCTGTGGTTGGTAAGGCAGAGTACTAAGAACATAAGTAAAAGTCTTATAAAACCAACAATGGAGAAAAAGATTGAAAACGAGGAACCCTGCGCTCTAAGAACCCAGAAGGAATATAGCCAGTTTTAGCTTATACTTACGATCCCCAAAACCCTGCATGCCAACAATGGCGGAACCACGTTGTGACTAAGGGGTGCTAATGCACCCCCTAAACTTCAGGAAAAAAAAGTTTTTTTCACTTCCTTTCTCTCCATCACCTCTCTCTCTAGCCGAATCTCACACCCACTGAACCACTCCCTCTCGTATCCCTCTCTGGCCGGCGATGGTCGAATGGCGACACAGCACAGATGGTTTTTTCTCTAACTCTCTCTCTCTCTCTCTTTTTCTCTCTTTCTTCCTCAAATCAAGATAGCCGATAGAAGATCAGAGATTTTTCTTCCTTCTGTTCTAGATTTGAGAGAAGACCGGTGACGGAGAGTCGGCAACGGCGGCAAGTGACTGACGGAGACTCCACAGCCACCGGCCGACAATAACAGACCATCCTTATATCACCCCCGATACAGACCATCCTTATAACTCATCAATACACTATCTCATGCCAATATGCAGAATGTAATAAGCGATAATACAATGAATAAATCGACACTCAAAGAGAAATAAGTACTGAGCATCAAATGAGATTTTCACTGGACGTGTCAGGCTCAAACAAAGGTTATTAATGACAATCGATACAATTTCATCATAATTATAATTGAGTCCAAAGAAATGACGATAACAAATTAGAATAACATATGAATCAAATAGAGGAGTTAGGTTCGGATGAATATCCCTTACCTCGATCCAAGTTGTTGAAGCTAAAAAAATACTCTTGATCAAATCCTCGGAGTTAACCTAGGTCGACACAGTCATTTATCAGAACATTATCTATACCACTTAATTATAAACCTAATAATATAACAATTCACAGCGTACTTATTTCTCTACCGAAAACGATAAAATTCAGAACGGGTTTCACACACAGCCAACCTATCCCATGATTCGTTACACTCCCCAAGACCCAGAATTAACCCAAAATGTTTTAATTGTTCATTAAACATTATTTATAGCTTAATATAGCATACGGGATAAAAATATAATTTTTGAATATTTTTTTGAATTAAAAAAATTTTCTTAAATACACTAAAACCAATAAATTCCCATAATTTCTTCTAGTTGGAAATAAAGACTCATAATTTTTGTAACAGATTTAGAGGACTTATAAAAATTACTGAAGTTGAAATCAGAAATAAAAAGGCATAAAATATTATTAAAAAATTTCATTTTGTTAAATTCGACGCGATAGAGAAATGATAGCAAATGGACTCTAAAAATCACCAAATTTATGCTGAGTCTTTATTATACTATAAAAGTGTTACTGTAATTTTTCCTATAACATTTTCAGGGTTTAAAGGCTTTAAACAAATTTTACCATTTTACGCTTACAGAAAATATTAAAAATACATATGATCTCAGAACATTATGAAATTTTACCAGTAATTCTAGCATAGTCTCAGGTACTATACTATAAATTTTCACGTTCTAATATTCAAGATACGCTATCCAAAGTGCGTAACGAGCCTAACATTATCCGTACACACATATGAGTACACAGCTCACTAACACACGCACCCAGCACTCAGTACACCCTCCATTCACACATCAATAAACCCATCAACTCCATCTTCTTATTCACCTCTTCATAACCCACTGCACACACTCTTATATACCCATATATACTCTCACCTCACTACACTACACAAGCTGCCTCCATTCCATTTCTCTGCTCCCACACACTGCCACACAGTTTTCCCACACCACATCTACAAGGCACTCACACAAACAAACTCACACTTCACGGCACTCACCCAAACACACACCTATATACTCAGCAAATACATGGGTACTCCTCATTATAAGTTCAACTATGGCAGCCCATTTCATCACTTACAAACTCACATGTTATACGCTCATAAACATACATCCCAGCACACAGGAACACCTCACGGCTGACCTTTTTCAGCCCTTCAACACCCCACATTCATTCATGTATAAACACAACAGATATGTATCCACCTACATCACTTCTAAAACGCAAGGTATAAACACATTTCCCACAAACAAATACACATTACAGGCAGTGCGTGGGTTTCAGTTTCCACCTCATTCATTCTTCTCAACATTTTCCACTCACATTATTTCCATCACCTACTCACCGCACAACATTAGCATACACCATTACACTACTTGCACCTGCTTCACACGCCCACTGCCTCATAGCAGTGGGTCTCTTACTTCTTCTTTACACATGTACATAATATACCAATATAACTCTCTCACATCCATTCATTTTCACAGCCACTCATGCAAACCTATATACATGTATATGCATTGCGCTAATCACACATTACACTCCCACAATTGCTCCTCACATCTTGCAAACCCATAAAAGATTCCCCATACCCAACTGCCTTCCCTACCACACCCACTGCCACACGGCAGTGGGTCTCTCCTCCCCTTTTTCTTTTAACTCACCCACATACCCATTTGTAGATGCACCAACACGATGTGTATGTTCAGCTACAGAAGCCCATGGCTACCCCCTTCTTCTTCTCTCTCTCTCTACCTATCTAAAGCCCACATACACACAAAAATCCCACGCACCAAAACTACACGACTGGCATGTTCACCATGCACACGCTGCCTACCTTCTTGGCAGCCATCTCCACGCCCATACACACACACAAAGTACACAGCTACTGCCTTTCCCTTTTTCACTTCACTGTCATACCCTTTTGATGCACACACTACCCTCTTCACAAACATACACGCAGGAGCTGCCTTGGCAGCTTCGTTCCCTCACCATTTCACAGCTTTACACACCCTCACAAAGCACCGAATTGCCCAGTCACCTCCGTCGCTCACGACAACCATGGCGGCTACTTCCTTCCATCGATCTCTCTGCCATGACAGCCTAAGGCTGTCACCTGTACGTCCAACCCCTTACTGCCCCCTTGAAAACCCACAAATCAATTTACAAATAGCCATGATTTCACGCTATGTAGATATATACTTTATACAATTGTTTTGAATTTGCAAACTACAGCAATTCCCATATACATTTAGAGAAAAAAACGTTAGACAGAAAAGCTTACCGGAAAGAAGTTTGCCAGAAAAAAAAAAAAAGAATCCTCCAAATCCCTTCTCTGAAGACCCTCTCTCTCTCTCTGCGTCACGTACCAGATGAGAATTATATGGAGGATCAGTGCGGCTGCCCTCATATTATAATACATATATACTTTAACCCTAGATTGGAAAGTAACCAAAAGTCCCCCTATATTTTCAATCTGTCGCTCAAATCATTAACAAAAACTTTTATTTTTGTGAAATGGTCCAAGATAAACATTCACGATAATTTATATACTACGAAAATTCATAAACGGGTTGTTACGCTATCTCGTTTTACAAATCGTCGCTAATAATATTACGATGCTGAGATATTTATTTATCACTGCGTGCATATATGTCTAATTGTGTGTGTATGTGTGTGTTTTAGTTGTTGCCCTCGAGTGGGTGCGTTAGGAACAAACGTGCACATGTGTGAGGTATAGAAATAAAAGCACAATTACCACATTTATAATACATACCACGTTTATAATACATCATAAAAAATACAAAATGTCCAAAAAGCAACAGAAATCCTTTTAGTTTTTAGCCCCTAGCAGAGTCGCCATTGTAGCGAATCGCCTTAAAAAAATCCAGTTGGGGGGATTTTTAGTGAGCCGCCATCTTTTTTTTATTAAACATCGGAGAATAAGATAAACCTAAAAATGACTCTAAAAATGTCCAAAGACTAATTAATCTATTGAAAACATAGAATGAGCTTGTGGACTAAGTTATACGATGGGATGGTAAAAGGCACTGGCCATACCCTTTTGGTCTCTACATCATTACTATTGACTTTTGGCCTTTTTAGCACATAAACACATAAATATTCATAAATCCAAATTTATTTCTATATTATTGGCTTGAACTTGACATCAGAATTCGAATAGCCTACGTATCTGGTCGGACAAACTATAACCAAAACCATCGTAGTTCGGCACTAATCCCATGGGAGGCGACCTATACTTCGGTCTTACACTCGGAAATGAAAAGAGTTGTTTTTATGATTTTTGTATTGGAAATGAAGTGTGATTGTAGGAAAGTGAAATTATTCTAGACTACTAAACTACACTAGAAAGTAGTAAAATGTACATCGAGAGTCTACCTACCGAAAAGACTCAAGAATACTATGCGAACAATCCACAATGTAAGAGACTCCAAACTCTTATCTTAGTGAATCATGAAGTGCTAATTTTTCTTAAAAGATGATACACCATTTCCAGGAAAAATTGTATAAAGGCTCTAGGGAGAAAAAGGCGATCCTTCAAAATATAGGCCCAAGGCCCTATTTACAGAGGTCTAGGATGCCAGAAATGATCACAAACTTACAAAAATCAACCAACCGGTCAATTTGTTGAAAATCTGACGGTTCCATCCCATAAGTTATAAAAAAAAAATTTCAAATTTCAATACATTATCTTCATGTTTCGTGTAAATCAATGATTTAATCATTTGCATCAATGATAAATCAAAAGTAATTCAAAAAAAAAATCTTCTAAACAAATTACAATGTAGACACTTAGACCAGACTGACCTAACTGGACGAGACAACTGGACTGCTGAACTGGACTAGATAACTGGACTAAATAACTGAACTAGACATTTGGACCAAATTAACAAAGTCATATTAGCAACCTTAACCCCTAATAGTAAACTATAGTAATAATAGTGCCCAATAATTATTTAATAAATAATGACTACAAAATTGATGTGTCTACACTGTCCATGTTCCAAGTACTAAGAATTAGTTACATAAGGAGACATAACAACATATTCATCAATCTTAATTACGAAATGCGTGACCCTATACATAAAGAATCCTTGCCTCTTTTCAAAGCAATTGTAAGCAAAATTATTCTAAAAAATTGCTAGTTTATAAAAGTTATGACAATAAGAATTATCACAATAATTTTCTTTACAATTATCTTTAAAAGGATCGTGTAAATTAGCACAATTTACTTTCATAAAATAATATTGTTGACATTTTACAAGTGAAGTTATTACCACAAGTTAAAAGTAAAGTAATTGAAACAAAATTATTTAATAAAAGTACCTTTTTTTGCCACAATCACATCCACCTACACATCATAAGTCTAATTAGCACAACAAATTTCAAACAAAACATGACTTTTGTGTGGCGTAGTGCGTTCAAAAAATTCAATGGGCCAGCCAAGGCCAGAGGAAATGTCGAGTAGCTATCTTATTTTACTGTTAACATTAACCAAGGAAAAGTATGAAAAAAGCCTAAATTACTTTGAATTGCCAACCTTGATGTAGACACCCCATTGTGTAGTCTTTTTATGTATTTAATATAATATTTTTGGGCTTAATTGATAATTAAGATTTATTACTAATTATGGAGTAGGCCTAGTAGTAGTTAATGATTTAAATTTATTTAATCAACTTTTCGCTCCAGTCCAATTTGTATCCTATATAGCTAAGAGATTGTGTTTGATTAGATAATTTAGAATAAACTTGAGATTGATCCATGATGCATACAAATCTTCTTGATTTAGATGATTTTTAAAATCTGGTATATCCCTTCTACTTTATTAGAAAAAAATATCGAATTAAGAAATAAAAACGTCCCAAAATTCAGGAAAACATTTTAAAATACTAAAGGGTGAACTAGCCGGTTCTCGATTAAATGACTTTTTTTCAGTCGAATTTAATCAAATATATCTATCTACCAAGGATCTTAGACTCAAAATGTCATCCTTACTATTTCGATCAGCCTCAAGCTCTATAAAACGGACCTTTAGGCTATAGTTTAAGGAGCAATTATCTCCTGAACTGTGGACCATTACTTCTCCAGAAGTGGTGCATCATTTCTAAGGTGATATTCAGCGTTTCATAAAAAATAAAAAAAATCTCCACATTTGTGATCTATACTTGCATTATGAATATTTCGCGAGGAGTTCCAATCTTCTAAGCAAGCTTCTTATCGAGGTAGTTTTATACCGCTTTCTAGTCTAGATTAGATTGAAAAAGTCTAGATTATCTCCCATCCCCGAGACCAAATTTTGGTCAATAGAATAAAAATTGTAAAAAATAGTCTTTCAAATTCATTTCTTTGTATATGTGCCAAAGACCGAAGTTTAGGTCGCCTCCGCTAGGGTCCATTCAAACTACGACGATTATGATTTCAGTTTGTTTAACTGAATAATAAGCCATTCACTCATTTGATAGATTAAGGTAGAATGCCAATTGCATTAACATGAGATAGATATTCAAATACTTCTTCTTTATATGTATTGCCTTGACTCCCATTTGTCCTAGCTCTTATCCTTCTCCATTAATAGTGGCACTAGCAAGCTGACAAGACAGACTGGTTCTAGACTCACCTCTTAGTAGTCCAACTGGGACTAGTATTAAGTGTCTAGTCCCACTTGTCGCTTCAATGATCGAGTTTGGTGAGCTTCTGCCCATTGAGTCTAATCAAAGGCTTTTTTTTTACCCCTATTGTCAAATTCAAACCAAAGTCATAGAAATATGTTAGGGTGTATTTATATATGTTTACGTGCATGTTTATGTGTTATGTGCTAAAAGCCAAAAAAAATTATAAAAACAAAATAGTGACCGTTAGGGTGCCTAACACCTTCTTATTGTATAACTTAGTACCCAAACCCACCATCTCCATTTTCTATAAGTTAGAAACCTTGTTGGGCATTTTAGAGTCTTTTAAGGTTCTTTTATAGTTTCTTTTGTGTGTTTTACCAATAGAATAAGATGGTGACTTCGAGTTAGACGTTCCAGGGTCTAAAATTTTCGAGGTGGTTCGCTACAGTGGCGACTCCTCTGTGGACTAAAGTAAGAGGACTAGAATTGAAACGTTTTGTTGATTTTTTTTGGCCTTTGTGTTTCCTTTGCTTTATATGTTTACTATCGTAATTTTTCATTTTTTATACGTGTGACTCACACACATGCACGATTATCTCAAACCCGCCCGCTTTGTCTGGTAACCACCCGCTACTGCTTGGTGTTGTTGGCTCCAGCTCTAGATGAAGGTTATTCTTGTACCTGTCTGAGTACCACTTATCCAGTCATTCAAACTACATTGGTCCGATTCCTTCCCCAAAAGATAAGTTGGAAGCCTTATAAAAGGTCCGACTTATTTTTGTGTGAGTTCTCGATTCATTCATCTGTTCTATGGTCTTTTTCATGTCTATCACAAACTGTGTTATCTTCATTGATGTTCACTCTGAAGTAGGGGTGCAACTTGGGCCGGGAAACCCGTGGACAACCCGTGCCAGCCAGCAAAATATGGGCATGGATTTACTTTTGTAGTGACCATGGTAGACATGGGCTCAAAACTTTGGGCCTGCCAAAAATATGGGCTGAATATGGACAAAGGTTTCTACAATCCCGTCCAGTCCATGGGAAAACCAGCCCGTCTAACTATTATACAATATAAATTATAATATATTTACTTATATATATATATATATATATTCATGCTACAATATATTTATTTTGTTTCCTTTAGTCATTAAAAATCGTGGAACATATAAGTCTATGCAATCTCGATCGTCAAACTCTTAACCTAATAGAATATTATTTATTTTTGTACTTTATGAACTCTCAACCCCCACTTCGATAAAGTCAAAGCCTCAAAGCCAAAGATATGCTCATATTCTTGTCTTATTTTTCTGAATCAGATTGTGCGACGGTTCCCACCTTTTCGTTCATGTCTAAAGATCTTTGAAGACTTTACTTTTTATACTTTATTTCTTGTTATAGAATTATAAACTCTTGTATTTTTTTCTTTCTCATTTTGTCCCAAATACTTATTTCCATGCTTATATTTAAGTTCATTTTGAGACTTTAATGTACTTTTTTTTTCCATTATCATGAATAAATTGTAGAGTTGGATGGTCAATGATATGTTAATTTCTAATTGTTTTAAAAAAAGTAATTCGTAACCATGGACAATCCGTGGACAGCCCGAGTCCATCCCGTGTCTACCAAAATTTTGATGGGCTTGGCGTGGACACATATTATTTGGCCCGTAGATGGGTTGAGCTGGATATGGGCATGACTTTTAGAGAGCGGGCTGGTCATGGTCTAAGCCTTGGGCCCATCTAGCCCGCCCAAGTTGTACCCCTACTCAGAAGAAAGCTCCCTCACCGAGGGGCTCTATAGATATCTCATTTTTGTGGGGCTTTATTTTAATTATCCAATTCTTGTAGCCCTTATTTAATTATTTAGTCTAGTTAGATGGTTCAGCTAGTTAGTTCAGTTATTGTGGAGTTTGCCCAGGTCAAAGTCAGGATAGCTAGGTTAAAAAGTCTGGTAGTTGAATTGGCTTTAGTTTGGGCTTTTCTTTCGAGATTATCTTAGTCACATATATATAATTTAGAGGTGGTCTTTTTCTTTTAGAAAATGGGTTAATACCAAATTAAAAAGGATAAGTATATCGACCATTTCTCCTTTGAATGCGTAGTTCTCCTTAAAGGCTTAAATGGATCACCCATAAGGGTGTTTTTTTCTTTTTCATTCTATCTCGGATTACTCTTCCTCCCTAATCAAGGTCAGACTCTCTCAATTCTGGTTTCAAGGACAAATAAGATTTATTTGCCAATTAGTCTATTTTTGCAACTCTTTTGCCCTCCAAACCTCTATACAAACAACCCCTGGCAGTCCCTAAAGGGATAGACCGTTAGAGAGAGTAATTCCCTCAGAGGCTGTTAGTTTCTAGTAGAGATATTTTAGCGCGTGTGAGAGAGAGAGAGAGAGAGAGAGAGAGAGAGAGAGAGAGTAGTCCCTCGTACACTTGTGTGTGCGTTGTTCTTGCATTGCATCGCGGATAATTCGGAGTCGATCGTGAGACAATTCAATTCAAAAGCTATAATTCTCTATATCCGTTTTTCACTTTTTTAGAATAGATTAGATTAATTCCCCACCCCGCAATCAGATTTTGGTTTGTGAGAACAATAAAAATAAGGTTCCAAACATTCAACTAAAAGAGTTGATTATAATCAAGGTTTTAAAACCACAGACCAACATATAGGTTGCCTTCTCTAGGGTTGTAACAAAGAGGTTTTGATTCTGATTTGTCTGATCGGGTACATGGCCTACTCGACCCCATTTTAAAGTTCAAGCCATATTAAGATTTTTATTAGGTTTGTGTGAATTGTATTTATGTTTGGAAAAAATCATTAAAAGTCACCTAAAAACAAGTAATGACCGTTTAAGGGTATGATTAGGTGCCTAACACCTTCTCGTCATAGACATATTCCCCGGATCCAAATCTAGGGTTTTGTAGATTGGATCGACTTTATTGGAAATATTTAGAGGCAATTTAGTTTTTTTTTTGTTTTCCCATTAACTACTTTGATTAATCCTAAAAAGAAGATGGTGACTCAAAAATCAATCTTTTTCGGATCCGCATCACCACAAGCCTAATTTTCCAATAACAATGGCATCTGTTGATGGTGGTATGGTGGGGTAGAAGGATGATGGTGGTGGTTGGTTTTTGAAGTTGGGTGGGGCTGTTGACTGTAGTTGTGGGGAATGATGGTGGTGGGTTTGATGAACTTGGTAATGGCCAGAGCGTAGACTGTTCTGGTGGCTGTAGAGGTTGACTGTGATGGTGGTGGGCAGTAGTGGTGGTAAGTTCAATGGGGGTGGTTGTGGGTTTCTAGCGATGCTTGACGTAGTGGTGGTTTATTGTTGTGGTGAAGTTGTTGACAATGGGTGGAGGTTAAGTTAGCAGTGTATTAATGATCGGTGGGCGTTGGACTGGCTGTGGTGGTGCCTAATGATGGTTGTAGGTTTGATCGGGTGGTTGCCATTGTGGTGGTGGTGTTCTTAAGAGATGGGTGAGCGGTGGGTTAGCTCTAATGGTGGGGAAAGATGGTTGTAAGTTTGGTGGTGTAGCTTCTGTGGCGGTGGTTTAATCGTGTGGTAGTGTTGTTGTTAATGGATAGTCAGTGGTTGGGCGGTGAGCTATCTGTGGTGATAGGGAACCTTGGTTGTGGGTTTGATAGAGTGATGACCGCGGTGGTAGTTTAGTGGTGTCCTGGTGTTGTTGATCATGGGTGGGTGGGTGGGCGGTACGCTGGCTCTGGTGGTGAGGAACAATGGTTCTGGGTCTGATTGGGTGGTTGTAGTGGCAGTGAATTAACATTGTGGTGGTGTTGTTGCTAATGGGTAGGTGGGCAGTGGGCTAGCACTGGTGGTAGTTTTGGTGGTTGTAGTTGCCCTTGTCGTGGTTTAATGTTGTGGTGGAGGAGTTGTTATTTCGAGGTGGTGGTTGGGTGCACAGAGGGCTAGCTGTGGTGATGGGAAATGGCATTTGTGGGTTTGATGTTGTGGTGGAGTTGTTGTTATAGTCTAGGGACGGTCTCGGCAAAATATTTATAGTTGAGGGACATTTTATGTAGTTTTCCCTATCCTTCTTTACAAAGAATAGACACTTTTGGTAGGCTAGAACCGGAAGGATGTCGTCGGACCCCAGGCATTTTAAAAGGGCCAAGTGTCTTCAATTGCTGCAAATTTATTACCGAAAGACATTTTTCCATTCATAGAGGGATTGCACCATTAATTTCCCTTTGTGTAGCATACAATAAAGAAGGGAGCTAACGACGGGAGTATTACGTAATAATAAGAGGGATGCACTCGTGATGTAACAACTAATTGACCTGAAATTAGGGAGGATTTTAGAGAATGTCTGCGGCTGGGAGCACTCTATACAGATGAGGGCAGTCTGAGACCTGAATACTGAGATAATACAGATGGGGCATAGAATGCTACTAATGAGTGTCCAAGACAATCTATGACACAACACTTGTAGATGGTCTGTAATAAATGCACCCCACCACTATTTTCCCCTCCGGGGAGAAATTGTTAGGAGGACTGTGTTATAGTATAAGTGAACTGTCGAGGATTAAATATGAAGTTGCCAGCCCACCCAAAGTTCCAAAATTCTCGACTGACACCACGAGGAATTGTCAGGGTTAGTTTTGAGTGAAACCATAGTATTTTGGACACAAAAATAAGCTCGGAACATCTGGACGGCATAAGTGTTTCCTGGAAGGCAATAATATCTGGAGACTTACAGGTTTTACCAAATCCCCCAAGCTTCCATCTTAAAATGATCATTGGAAAGGTCGAGACTGTAGAGGTTCAAGACCCGAAGCCCATACAGGAGTAAAAGTAGCAAGCACTAGGCATGGTTTGATATTACATATATTTCCAAACTCATCAAAATGGTAAGAAAATGGTAAATCATTTCCCTTTTTGTATAGTGATAAATATGCAGTGAAAAACAGTATAAAAATAAAAGGCAAACTAAGCTAGTTAAAACCAAGAAGGTGATCGGTAGCAAAACCTGATCTGTTAGGAGAAAGAGGATCTAGAAGTCCACGATTAGATTTGAATACATATGTATCAACACGAGCTTCCTCAGCTTCTTTTGCGAAGACAGTTCAGCTGATCACCATCCAGGGAACAGCAGAAGTCTTGTCCTTATATTTCTGGATAGCCAATGTTACTAAGTGTGCGTGCGTCCGAGCAAATCATGTCTGGTATTGGGCGGTATGGAGATTTATTCTCAGGTAGTCTGACTACACCAAAGAAGGTTAATATTGGTCATTGTCCTAACTGCTTGCTTCCTTGAAATCCGGAGCTTTGCACTTCAAAATGGGGTCGAGATGCTGAGGATGAGTGTCAGTCACGTTTGAAACACTCGAGCGAAGAAGGTATCCACTAATCCATGGTGCTTGGTAAGTAGAGATAAGGATCTAATTGCATATAGTGATGATGCCAAGCTTTAGGGACGTCGGGATCAAACTGGGCTATCGTTTGTCGTGGAACAAGTAATGCGGATTAAGGTGGTCGGCGGAAGATGTTTTTTTCAACTTGATCGACTAAGTATTTTTCCAGGAAGATTTGGTTTAGGTTATAGATAAAAGCTACGGGCCCACAGTTTTCTTTGAGTCATAGTTGGTTACAAAAGTCGGGCATTTGGGGGCAAAAAGAGGGGGATAGGATCTGCTTAGAGATGTCAAATGGGCCGGGTGGCCCAGCCCGGTCCGTTTTTGGGCCCGGGCCGGCCCGGCCCGTTTTTGGGCCCGGGCTGGCCCTAACCCTTAGGGCTTGGGCCAGGGCCAGGCCGAATTCTTTGAGAAACGGGCCCGGCCAGGCCCTAAAACGGCCCTTTTTTGGCCTGGCCCTAAAATGGCCCGGGTTTGGCCCGGCCCGGCCCCGTTAGCCCCCCCTAATTTTTTTTCTTTTCTATTTTTTTTGAAGTCTATTTTATTACATTATTATTTTTTTGATATTTTGGATCTTTTTAGTTAAATTAATAGTTTTTGAGGTGTTATTGAATTCATATGATCAGTATTTTCTTTAACATACGCAGAGAAGTATGGGTATGTGGTGACTGTGACGTGTTTTTGATGATTTCTAAGTGGGCTTTCATTTAATGTATTTTACAGAATTTGCTTTGTGTTCTACATCACAAGCTAAGGGAATAATTATAAAAACAATTATCATGTATTCTAAACATAAATAAAAATTATGTATTCTTTTTGTTTCAAACCAAAAGAGGTGAATTGAATTCTAAATTTAATTTCATGAAGTGGGTGACGTGTTAAAGAGCCTTGAAGAATAATCTCATGTTTCTTTAAATGACCAAAGAATTTGAATGTAACAAGAAAAGATGTTATTTTATCTTCATCGATCTCGTTATTGTTTTTGTTTGATCTACTCTATTTTTCTTTGACATTTACAGGTTTTACACCATATTACGAAAGAGATTGAATTTTGCACTTAAAATCAGTATGTATGGGTTAGAACAACTAGTTTTTGTACTTAATCCGTGGTTAATGGTCAATCAACATCAATTTGCCTTTTTGAAAGGGGGTTAATTCTTGAAAAAGTGATTGTATACTCAGTGGTCCGTTTACAAAAACTTTGCCCTTTGTTGAAGAAGAAGTCTTTATAATAAAAAGTTGGGAAGAAAGGAAAAAAAAAATTGGATTGGGCCCGGGCCCGGCCCAAGCCTGGCCCTAAATATTGGGCCTAGGGCATGGGCTTGGACTGGGCCCATATATCCCAGGTTTTAGGCCCGGCCCAGCCCGTTTTTCATTTGTGAGGCCCGGCCCTGGCCCGATTTCATTGGAGGCCCGCTGGGCCTGGGCCGGGCCGGCCCAAGCCCGGCCCATTGACAACTCTAGATCTGCTTTTAATGAGAGGTGATCCACTGGTTCACCCGGACGTAGGTGGATGGCCGTGTGGTTCAATCAGCGAGGTGAAAGGTTACCGTAAACACCTCATTTTTGTAGTCATATTTAATTAATTGAATAATATGCTTTATTATAAATTAAAAGGCATTATTAAGTTTGGGCTTAGTAATGTGTTTTAAGTAAAGGATCAAGTCCAATTTATTTAATTAGTATGGTCCAATCTAGTTTAATTATCCAGTCCAGTCCAATACTGTCTTGTCCAATCCATTGCATGTCCAGTCAAGTCCAGTCCGTCAGTCCAGTTCACTGCATTAGTCCAAGTCCATGTAGATTAGGTCCAGTCCATGGTCTAGATTATCTTAAATGATGTAATTTGTCTAGATGATTTTAGGGAATGATCCATAATTTATCCTTGATACAAAGATCGAATCAATCCATTTTATGGTTAAGAAATGACTTATTCCGAATCTGATACATTCCATTTGTGATTTTAAAGATAATTATCCAAATTAGAAACAGATAATGTCCCGAAATTTAGAAAAAAACTATTCTTAACTAATGGAGTGAACCGGTCGACTTTTGATTAACCGGCCAGTTAGTTGACTTTTGTGAATCTGTGATTTTATCACTTATTATGACTTATCTCCAGCCATGCAGATTGGCATTGCTACTCTTATCAGATTCTGTGACCCTGAGCACTATATAAGGGGTCTTGGCCTCTATGTGGTCAGACATAAAGTCAATTTCCCAAGCTTATTCTCTTTAAAGTTCGCATGCCATTTCCTCGTAAAGTGACGTCCAACCTCTCTTGAGAATTTTAGCCATCCAAACCACTATAAAAAAACGTCACTTTGTTCTTTCTATCGTGGATCCAATGGCGAGCATTCCCGAGTTATCAAGGCAAGCTGCATTGCGAGGTAACTTTTACTAGCTTTGTTAGGGAAAAAAATCATATAGATTGTCATCACCTCCCTTAGTCATATTTTAATTTCAAAACTGTAAAAGATTTATTTTCATTTTCTTTGTCTAAGTCTAGAGCTTGAATTATAGACTAGCTCCCGTAGGACCAGTGTCGAATTACGATTATTTTGATTCTAATTAATCAGATCGCATAAGCAGGCCACTTAACCTCAGTTGTCGAGTTCAAATCAAAATAATAAAAATAAACATATGGTGAGTCTTGTCATATTTTTACATGCTACATTCTTTAGGCCATTAATCGCTAGAAACATAGTAGAGACCGAAAGAGTACGACGGGTGCTTAATATCTTCTCATTGCATAACCTAGTTCTCGGACTCCTCTCTTTGTTTTAATAGACTAGAAGTCCTTTTCTTATTTTTTTATTAAATTAGATAGTGACTCCAAAAAATTCTGTTTCCAAGAATTTTTGGAGACGGTGCACGAGAGTTAGGATGGCAAAACTCAAAAAATGAGACACGTGGAGTCATATGGAGTTATTAATGGGATGTGGGCCAGTGATGTTACCAAATTTAGTGTGACCATCTTCTCTGCTGTTATAAAGACCGCCAAGTGAGTTTGGGATGCAATATTCTCCCTACATGTCGGGAGAGTTGCAAAGGAAAAGACTACTCATGCAAATTAAAAGCTAGGGGATCAAGAGTTTTGCATTCACTAACTGCTAACCCTAGTCCATGTAGGCGTTTTAGGGTTTATGTCATTCATGGCATCACATAGGTCAACCCGAAAATTACTTGAAATACAAGCAGACATCGAGAACGGTGAAGAGGGCTTTAAGTTGGCCAGCTACATAGGAATTTCAGCAAAGAATTATCCCTTTCTTTTAATCTTCAAGCGCGGTTTGAACTGGAAATGGCTTCCTCATCAAAAGCTAGCCGTTGGTTCGCCATGGATTTGACATCATTGTATTTAGCAATTACCTTCTCGACACAAGTTCTACCAGTTGAACTTACCGAGCTGTGAGAATGCGATGGCTGCTTGGGTTTGCCTTGTCAAAACATTGGTCTGTGAGGTGTATCGTAGATTCCAAAGCTAGGGCACTGGGAGGCCACGTAATTCACCGTCAAACATCAGGATGCCTTCATCAAATGACTGCTCATATAAATTCTAGTATGTGAAGACAATTGTTCTTCTTTTTAAGGACCGTAAAACCATTTTGATGTTTGCCTTGTTAGTGATCCTTTAAGTGGCCAATAATCGCACAAAGAAAACAAACCCTAGAAACTGTTGGCATTGGGGTTTTAAACCCATTGTGGAGAAGCTGGAGAAGCAACTTTGACTCAACTTTTAAATTGGTTCCAAATCATATTTTGGTTAAGAACAAATTGATTCATGTTCCTCTATTGGAATAGATGATTGTGGTATATTCACATGTTTAAAATGAATGAGAGATGAATGAGAAAATTGAAGTTAAAGTTGGTGGTTCACCTTGCAGGGAAAAGAGTATCCCACATAGAAGAGATAAAGCCAAGTTATCTCCTTATAAGGCTTAGCCTTGAGCTAAGGGTTGGGCCCCTTGGAGGTACCCATGTTTTGTAAGGAGGGAGGACCTAGGTTGACCTAAGGTCCACCACGCGCGCCGCTCGCCCCGTCCCGGTCCGGTCCTTGGGCTTGGGCCCATCAGGCTTTAATCTTTTCGGGACAAATATTTTAAATAAATAAAGTTTATTTATTTATTTTCTTTTCCAGAAAGTCGTGACCTTTCAAGCTTAACAGTTTTTCTGTGAAGAGTTGCACCCCCCAGTGAATACTCTGTGTATAAAAACGAGTCAGTTTTCAGAAGTTAGATATTAACTACTTCATCCCGAAATTTGATTCTGCAATATTTCTGTTGTCTCGTTCCTGTGTCCGAAAGAGTTCTGTGCCATAGTTTTGGTTCGCCGGGTCTGCAAATTTGGAGTGCTCCTATTTCCAGACGTACTACCGTTGTATCCTGGGAGGCATTTCGTCAGGAGACCGTTAGCACCGTCACCGTTGCGGGACGAATAAAGTCTTAAGGACAGTGAATCAAATTCACGCCTCGGTTCTCCATTGCTGTTTACCTGATTTTGTTGTGAGTTAATTTTAATCGTTAATACTGTTTGTTCTGTTTAGTAAACTACATTTCAGTATTTTCGTACTTCCTTGTTTTCTGCACAAGTATACACGAAGTTATACTTTTAACAACAATCTTAAGACTTTATTCCGCGCACTTTGTGTTGCATGTGTAGAAACAGTATTTTCATAACAGTGTTTTCAAATTCGTTTTCATATTTGATTTTGTCAATCTATACTAAAATTATTTTCAGATTCTGAATTTTATTTTAGTGATTCTAGACTCTGTTTTATACTTTTGTGATAGACTGGACTGTTTATTAATTTTTGTTATATTCTGTTGATAGATATAACAATGGCTACTAGCGAAACCATTCCGGAAAGTGGACCGGTTCATCCCAGCGGTGGGACTGTGTATGCGACACCTTACGTTGCACCTGCTCATGGTTCCGTTGGACTTGGTGAAAGACCGAAAAAGTTCAACGGAAAAGATTTTAAGAGATGGCAACAGAAAATGTTGTTTTATCTTACTACCTTGAACTTGGCAAGGTTCTTGCAAGAGGATGCACCAGATCTTGGTGAAAATCCTGACCGGCAAACAGTGGCTGCTGTGGATGCTTGGAAGCATTCAGATTTTTTGTGCAAGAACTACATCCTCAATGGATTGGACAATGCGTTGTATAACGTATACAGTCCAATGGTCAATGCGAAAGCATTGTGGGAATCCTTGGAGAGGAAATACAAAACGGAAGATGCCGGCTCAAAGAAATTTGTAGTCGGCAAATTCCTTGATTTCAAGATGGTGGATTCCAAGACTGTGATTAGTCAAGTCCAAGAGTTTAAGCTAATTTTGCATGATATTCATGCGGAAGGAATGGTACTTGGAGAATCTTTTCAAGTGGCTGCGTTAATTGAAAAATTGCCACCTACTTGGAAAGATTTCAAGAACTATTTGAAGCATAAGCGCAAGGAAATGAAGCTTGAAGACTTGATAGTCAGATTGAGGATTGAGGAGGATAATCGCCAGTCCGAGAAAAAGGCCGGTAATTATCATCAAGAAGCCAAGGCAAATGTGGTCGAGCAAGGTCCGTCAAAGAGGAGGAAAATTTCCGAATCAGATGGTCCAAGTGGAGCAAGCAGCTCAAATTCCAAGGGCGGTGATAAAAAGAGGAAGTTCAGTGGGAATTGCTATGTGTGCGACAAGCCAAGTCATCGAGCTAAGGATTGCTACAGTCGCAAGAACAAAGGAAAGAAAGGAAAGCATTCTCAAGCCAATGTGACGGAAGTTACCAAAAAAACCGAGGACGTGACAGATTTGAATCTATCTGCGGTGGTATCCGAAGTCAACTTGGTTGGAAATCCCAAACAGTGGTGGGTAGACACGGGTGCTACTCGACATGTGTGCTCCGAACGAAGTATGTTTACTACATATGAGAGCGCCAACAATGAGAATTTGTTCATGAGAAACTCTTCCTCTTCAAAGGTGTAAGGGATGGGCAAGGTGGTCTTAAAGATGACATCCGGCAAGGAATTGAGTCTCAACAATGTGCTTCATGTGCCAGACATTCGAAAGAATCTAGTGTCAGGCTCATTGTTGAGTAAGAATGGTTTCAAGCTAGTGTTTGAGAGTGATAAATTTGTACTCACTAAAAGTGGGGTGTTTGTAGGAAAAGGGTACCTATGTGATGGTCTGTTTAAGTTAAATGTAATGACCATCGTGCCTAAAGCTGTACCGAATTCCGATATGAATAAAAATATTTCTTCTGCTTACTTGTTGGAATCTCCTAATTTATGGCATCGTAGATTAGGTCATGTAAATTATGGTTCCATACAAAAGCTAGTGAAAAATGGATTTTTGCCTAAAATGAATTTTGACTCACATAATGCATGTGAAATTTGTGTTGAAGCTAAAATGGCAAGAACGTTTTTCAAGTCAATTGAAAGAAATACGGAACCTTTAAGTCTAATTCATAGTGACATATGTGACTTAAAGGTGGTGCAATCTAGAGGAGGAAAAAAGTATTTTATTACTTTTATTGATGATTGTACTAGATTTTGTTATGTATATTTGCTTAGAAGTAAGGATGAAGCCTTGGAAGCATTTATGCAATATAAAATTGAAGTTGAAAATCAACTTAGCAAGAAAGTCAAAGTACTAAGAAGTGATAGAGGTGGAGAATATGTTTTCCCTCTTGCAAAATTTTGTGCCGATCATGGTATTATTCATGAGACCACGGCACCATATGCGCCTCAGTCAAATGGAATTGCTGAGCGGAAAAATCGTACTTTAAGGGAAATGATGAATGCTTTGTTGATAAATTCTGGACTACCGGATAACTTGTGGGGGGAAGCAGTCTTAACTGCAAATCATATACTTAATAAAGTACCTCACAAGAAGCTGCAAAAGACACCTTATGAGCTATGGAAAGGTCGTCCTCCTTCCTTTAAATATCTTAAAGTGTGGGGGTGTCTAGCAAAGGTAGCAATCCCACCACCTAAAATGGTCAAAATAAGGCCTAAACGGTTGATGGGATTTTCATTGGATATGCAAGCCATAGCTCAGCATATCGGTTCTTAGTGCATAACTCTGAAATTGACGACATACACGTCAACACCATAATGGAGACAAGGAATGCACATTTTTTCGAAGATGTGTTTCCGTATAAAGTTGCACAAGAACGGAATTCTTTAGAAAGAACTAGTATGGACCAAGATCCCTCACAAGAGGAAGATGAGCCAAGACGTAGCAAGAGAGCTAGAATGTCTACATCGTTTGGTCCTGATTTTCTAACATATTTATTAGAAAATGAGCCTCGTACTTACAGTGAAGCAATGTCGAGTCCCGAAGCTCCTCATTGGAAAGAGGCTGTTAACAGTGAAATTGAATCCATCATGCAAAATCATACGTGGGAACTTGTGGATCTTCCTTCTGGAAATAAACCATTAGGGTGTAAATGGATTTTCAAGAGAAAGATGAAAACTGATGGAACAATCGAAAAATACAAGGCCCAATTGGTTGTCAAGGGATATAGATAAAAGGAAGGGCTTGATTATTTTGATACATATTCACCAGTTACAAGAATAACATCCATTCGAATATTGATAGCTATTGCAGCTATTAATAATCTTGAGATACACCAAATGGACGTGAAAACAGCCTTCCTAAATGGAGATCTAAATGAAGAGATCTATATAGAGCAATCCGAGGGGTTTGTAGCTCCTAATCATAAGAGGAAGGTGTGCAAGCTTGTCAAGTCACTTTATGGACTAAAACAGGCTCCAAAACAATGGCATGAAAAGTTTGATAAAGTCATGATTGAAAATGGTTTTAGAATCAACGAATGTGATAAATGTGTCTATGTTAAAGGTACGGAAAATGGATATGTCATTGTTTGCCTTTATGTGGATGACATGCTCATTATCGGGAGCAATAATGAGTTCATTAAGGCTACAAAGAAAATGTTGACCAGTAAGTTTGAGATGAAAGATATGGGTGTAGCTAATGTTATACTTGGTATGAAAATTACCAAAACATCAAATGGACTAGTCTTGTCACAATCTCACTATATTGAGAAAGTGCTTGACAAATTTAAAAATTACGATGATAGTCCGGTTAAGACACCCCTAGATGTAAATTTACATCTAACAAAGAATACTGGTGAAGGAATATCTCAATTAGAGTATTCGCGTGTAATTGGTAGTCTAATGTATATCATGAATTGCACAAGACCCGATATAGCATATGCTGTCAGTAAGTTGAGCATATATACTAGCAATCCGGGAAAGAATCACTGGATAGCTATTGTAAGAGTTTTAAGGTACTTAAAATATACCTTAAACTTTGGTCTGCATTATTCAAGATATCCAGCTGTATTAGAAGGATACAGTGATGCCAACTGGATATCAGATTCTAATGAAACAAAGTCCACAAGTGGATATGTGTTTACATTAGGAGGAGCAGCTATTTCTTGGAAATCCTCTAAACAGACATGTATTGCCAGATTCACTATGGAATCTGAATTCATTGCTTTAGATAAAGCAGGAGAAGAAGCGGAGTGGCTTCGTAATTTCTTGGAGGATATTCCAAATTGGCCTAAACCCGTGCCACCAATATGCATACATTGTGATAGTCAATCTGCAATTGGAAGAGCACAAAGCAGTATGTATAACGGTAAGTCTAGACACATACGTCGCAGACACAATACCGTTAAAGAATTACTTTCTAGTGGAATTATCTCTATTGACTACGTGAAGTCAAAGGATAATATTGCGGATCCGTTAACAAAAGCTTTAACTAGAGAGAAAGTAAATACATCATCGAGGGGAATGGGTCTTAAGCCTATGAACTAAAGAGTTACCATAATGGAAACCCTACCTAGCTGACTGGAGATCCCAAGATCTAGGTTCAAAGGGAAAACCAAATTATGTAAATGTGACTCAGATGGAGCACTGTGAGGAGTTAAAAACCTCATATCCATTCCTATGATAAGAAGACAGTGGAACCTACAAAAGGTTAGGTTAAGCTATGCTTTTAATGACTCTTATATCTTGGAAATCCAAGTGGGGGTGCAGTAGGAACCTCTTAATAAGAAGTCACCTATGTGAGTAAGAAGTGGGCCGCTTCTAGGAGAATTGTAAGGCTAAATTCTCAGAGAGTACTCATGAAAACCAGGAGCTGTTCAGGGCCAAAATGAACACAACAATGACAACCTCAAAACAATGTTTGAGTGGTACTGTGTGAAGTTCTATTGTCTTGGTTTACACTAAAGGCTGAACAGTTCAAGACATCACGTTCACTGGTTAACCAGTAAATCCGATAATTCTCACTAGGGAAGGTTCAAGGCCATTGGCTACCTATCCCGATGCAATGTCGTTCTAAAGAACTCTTTCTTGTGTCAGTGTTTCTTTGCGTATAGTGTCCAGTCAATTTTCTATTCATGTGGGGGATTGTTGGCATTGGGGTTTTAAACCCATTGTGGAGAAGCTGGAGAAGCAACTTTGACTCAACTTTTAAATTGGTTCCAAACCATATTTTGGTTAAGAACAAATTGATTCATGTTCCTCTATTGGAATAGATGATTGTGGTATATTCACATGTTTAAAATGAATGAGAGATGAATGAGAAAATTGAAGTTAAAGTTGGTGGTTCACCTTGAAGGGAAAAGAGTATTCCACATAGAAGAGATAAAGCCAAGTTATCTCCTTATAAGGCTTAGCCTTGAGCTAAGGGTTGGGCCCCTTGGGGGTACCCATGTTTTGTAAGGAGGGAGGACCTAGGTTGACCTAAGGTCCACCACGCGGGCCGCCCGCCCCGTCCCGGTCCGGTCCTTGGGCTTGGGCCCATCAGGCTTTAATCCTTTGGGGACAAATATTTTAAATAAATAAAGTTTATTTATTTATTTTCTTTTCCAGAAAGTTGTGACCTTTCCAGCTTAACAGTTTTTCTGTGAAGAGTTGCCCCCCCAGTGAATACTCTGTGTATAAAAACGAGTCAGTTTTCAGAAGTTAGATATTAACCACTTCATCCCGAAATTTGATTCTGCAATATTTCTGCTGTGTCGTTCCTGTGTCCGAAAGAGTTCTGTGCCATAGTTTTGGTTCGCCAGATCTGCAAATTTGGAGTGCTCCTATTTCCAGACGTACTACCGTTGTATCCTGGGAGGCATTTCGTCAGGAGACCGTTAGCACCGTTGCGGGACGAATAAAGTCTTAAGGACAGTGAATCAAATTCACGCCTCGGTTCTCCATTGCTGTTTACCTGATTTTGTTGTGAGTTAATTTTAATCGTTAATACTGTTTGTTCTGTTTAGTAAACTACATTTTAGTATTTTCGTACTTCCTTGTTTTCTGCACAAGTATACACGAAGTTATACTTTTAACAACAGAAACTTTCTTGTATAAAAATCCTACCCTATCAACCGATTGAAGCTTAAGCAAAGGAAGATTGAAGGAATAAGCGGATACTTAATCAGTACCCGAATAAGCATATAGAAAGTTTCAATTCAAAATTTACTCTTCTTGAACCAAGAAATGGACAACGGATCATCAATGGCACAAGCAAGTTTCTCCTCCAAAAGTGCGAGATGGTGTCGCTAGGGGTAGGGCTCGCCTTGACCCGTATGTCTGCCAAATTAAAACTTACGTGACTGAAGATAATCTCTTCATGCCACGGTTGAGGTACTAGTAGTACGCCTCCCACATTCCAAGGGCTCTTGAAGAAGACCAGATGGGAAATATGGCTAAATGGGAATCGAAAGAGGATGACCTCTTTTAACAGATGACTTTCGAGTTACCTCCATAAAACTAATAACTAGTAACAAAGTTTGGAAGATTGTCTTCACTCAACTAGTTATACAATCAATGAGACGTCTGATGAAATAACAATGTGGAGGTTGTTTTAGGGTGTTGGGAGGGAAAGGGGGGTAGAAGGGCTAAGGTTAGACTAAAAGGATATGAGTGGAAGGGCGGTGATCATGAACGGACAAGCTTAGGCTCTCAGTCGAGGAGCTCCTCTTTTTGCATGAACTGTTGAATTGAAGAGTCAACATGAATCCTTATTGTAGTGAAGACCATAAAGGAACGGCTTAGGGACATCTATGAGATTTTGACAAAGCTAAAAGAAAAAGGGGGGGAAAAAAAAAGCTCCACACTAGCAATATTGTATTTGGTTCATCAGTAATGTGATATCCCAGGCTAGCTTTTATGCCATATCAACTCCTTCTCGGACAAGTTAAAGACAGAACATTCTAAAGTGCAGCGACAGAGCCAAGATTTCACTTCTTGACAAAGCTAAGGGCAGTTTTATTGGTAATCACTTGTACTTTTAGTGTATACTAGTATGGAGTAGGCGCGTTACACGTGAATGTGGTAGAGAGTAATTTTTGAAGTGATATTATTAGCTTTTTGGATCAAATAATATAATTCAGTTATGTGCTTATTTCTTTTGTGACTTGTTCTAGAAGAAATGTATATTTGATATTTGCAATTGTGATCAATGTTTAGAAATCTTCTTTGCAGGCTTCTAGATTGAATAAATGTTTGATGTTACTGTTGAAAAGAAAAGTAAATAGAGAAACTAAAAGAATCAAACTACATCTTGTTTTTGTAATCTGTTAGATTGTTTATGATATAGAGTTAAGATTAATAATTTCATCATTTTATTATAGTTTGGTTTGGTTCTGTGAGCTTTCTAGATTTTTTTTCCCGAGTCATCACGAGAAGACAAAAATAAAGATGTTTTTATTTATTTTAAGAAAAGAATTCCATTGAATAATAAACAAGAAAGAAGTATAATTTTTTTCTTTTTCTTTTTTGGTTTAAATAAAAAAGTTTACAAAAAGAGAACCATTGTCTGTTGATTGAGACATTCAGGGAGGAGGTGAGTTCTTTTTCTCTTTAAACACCAAAAGAGGAAAAATGGGGTTTTTAGCGAACGATCAATGAGAAGCGGTTTGAAACATTATATATATCCAAACCACAAACCAACACTCACAATATAGACAATTACTGTGCATGTGTATATAAATCAATTATACATAAAACAATATATAGGAATGTTATGATTAATGTATATTTCTTATTTGAATAATAACATGTAGTAAATGTGCATAAAATTAATAATCTGGTGTTATAAGAGTCACTCATGATGCAGGCAGTAGGCTTTCAGCTTTTAACATGTAGAATGAGAAGATGTAGCTTTACTTTTGTAACATCCCGAAATTTTCCGAAATGTTAACGCTCAATCGATCGATAACACTAAGACAATAATGTCCTTAACCTCAATAAATAATGCAACAAGCTGTCAGAGCAACTATTCGTCAATCAAACTATACTCTCAATCAACTATCATAATTGAAATACCAAGTCTAAGTCTAAGAAAATTTAAACAATAATATTTACCCACGTAGGGGTTCTAACTATCAATACTAAACTTAAATTTAAATTCCTTAGCTTGCTCGGCTCTAATCCATGCTCAAGTAACTTACGGCTAATGCTCTGCAGAACGGAAGTCAAAGGAGAGTGAGCTTTCGAGAGCTCAGTAAGGTCGATCAAAGATTTAAAAACAGTAAAACGATTTGGACAAGTTTTCATATAAAACTTTTTAAAGAGTATTTTCATTGAAATACAACATTTAGACAAAGATGAACAAAACGAACGATTTTACATTGAAGTCCAATAACATCTTTTTGAGAGGTTTTGCTTTCGATGAAATCACTACAATACGATATAAACATAGGGATGAGTATTTAACTCAATCCCTTAAATAATAGTCATTTGAAACACTTCGGGCATAATACAGCATGAATGGATAATATTCAAAACATTTCAAGTGAAATAAAACATAAACAGGAAATATTGAACATGAGCAGTACAGAAGCAAAGCCACCCCGGCAGTGCTCGATCGCTTTACATATGCATATGTACACTGACTAGTCTATCTAGGTACTAGTTAAACCCATCCAACAGACCATCCTTATAAGGCCAACAATACAGACCATCCTTATGGCTCCCAAGTTACTAACTCATGTCAACATTGAGAAACAATAAATAGAATTCAAAATATTTTATGATATTTGAATCGATAAAACAGATGAGAATAAACAAATTACGAATTTCAAATGATCGCTTAAGGTTCAAGTTAGGCTTTCATGGATAGGTTTAAAACATCTTTTATATCAGCAAAAAATCGAATCATGTAGTTTGTAAAACTGTTCTATAAGCATTTGAAAACAGAATGTCGAAATAGGGTTCGGATAGAATTCCTTACCTCGGTCCAAGCTGAGCGATGCTACCGATCCTCGATCAATATTTTCTGAATAAACATAGATCGGTAATCCATATGTTAGAACGTAATCTTTGCTACAATACTATAAACCTAATATCCACTACCCAAACGGCACTCGCTTCTAACTTTGGAATCACACAACTCAAAGCGGTTCTCGCACACGACTAACCTAACCGAAAATCCCGTACACTCCTTAATGCCCAACAGTATTCAAAATTTATTATAAAATTACAATAAAACACTTTCATAGCTTAAAACATTATAAAAACTCAAAATATGAATTTTCTGATTTTTTTGAATATTTTCAAATTAAAATAATTTCCTTAAATGCAATAAAAACCCATAAATTTCCAAAATTACTTCTAGCTGAAAATAAAGTCCCATAATTTTTATAACAGCTTCAAAATATGTGTAAAAATTATAGAAATTTAAATCACAAATTAAAAGGTATTAAAACTATTTTTAAATTATTCATTTTGCTAAAAACAATGGGATACGGAAATCATAGCAAATCAACTCCAAAAATCATAAAATTCAAACTGAGTTTTATTTATACCATAAGAACATTGCTATAATTTCCCCAGAACATTTTCAGGGTTTAAAGGCTTCAAAATAATTTTACAAATCTGAAGTTACAGAAAATACTAAAAACTCATACGACCTCAAATTATAAAATTTTGCCAAGAATTCTAATATGTTCTAACGTATTATACTGTAAATTTTCACATGTTAATGATAAGCGTGTTAACATATACACGTGCCAAACTTAATGCTAACCCAAATTACTCGTTTCGTGCTTCCCTTCTTCTTTATACCCTCGGCACTCTTTTATCTATCGCAGTCACTAACCCATTTTCACTTCTCTTCTTATCTTTTTATTCAACATAATCACTCACGCACACAATACACAAACAACACACAGCTTCCATCATGCACACTTTTTCATCTCACAAACCACTCATGCTCTCCCATTTTCAGGCACTCACACGCATAACACTACAGCCCACACACACGAAATCACCTTGCCACACACATATTCACATACCTATTTACACACTCACTGATTTCATGTATATATACACAGCCATACCCACTTCCAAAACACAACTCAAACACCACTCAAAACACATAACCAAAGCACTCTTCAAACCCATGTACACACACCCACAGCTCATGCAAATCCATACACACAGTTCACTCACTTTCATGGCACTCTCAAAACACATACACAACTCACACAACGCACAAAAGCACTCAGCTATCTTCTTGGCAGCTTCACCCCACGCCAAGCAAGCATACACATGAACCTATCTACGCACGAACAATTGCTTCACATGAACACACACTCTGTTGCGTAGACCCACGACTGTTCTTTGGGCAGCCATAGCCATCACACCAACCTTCACAGCAGCCCCTTCTACGGTGGCCATCACTCACGGCCAATCACCAAATTTACACACACACACACACATATGGCTGAAACTTCAGTCCCTCTCTTCCTCCCTCAAATGCCACAACACCCAGTTTTTTTTTTTACCTACATAAATCCCTTTTACACAGCTGCCCCTTGGTTGTACCCTTTCAGCCCGTAACTCACATAATAAGGCTGCCACCTTCGCTACTTTAAACGTGACCTTCTTAATTTCTATCCACTGTCTTCAAACACCATCACATGTATATACCTATGGCAGCCACTCCATGGCTGTCCTCACTCTCTCTCTAAGCCCCTATACACACGTCTATGAGCACATAGTGGATGTCCCCATTTCCATTTCTTAAAACCCCAACTCACTCTTGCTGTAAGGCAGCCCCTCACTCACTCACGATACACACACATACACTCAGCACTCCAAAAACAACACAGCAGGTACCTTCCCTTTCTCCCTTTTTTCTTCTTATGCACAACACAAAATCATGCAATATACACACAAACTCATGCACACACAGAAGCACCAACTTCACTGCTACTCGTGACAACTCCCTTAAACCCTCTTCCATGATCTAACACACAGGATCTCTAAACCAGCGAATCATGAAGTGCACAATGAAATTCTACCCGTTCCGACATTTAAAACTCCTTAGTCGCTATGCGGCATCCGCAATGTACAAAACCTGAAACCAAACCCCCAAACTTCCCTTTATTCACCCGCACGGTTCACAGCTGTTGCACTCGGGCATTGGCACTTTCCCAGTTTTCCCCCTTAATCTAATAAACATTAATTTGAACAAGAGACAAAAGCTAAGAGAAAGCTTATCGGAAAATAATTGCCATCGCCGAAATCCTTGTCCTTGTCCTGTCCTTCCTCTATTTTTTCTTCTTTTTCTTTCTTTTGCTCTCTCGATCCCTCTTTCTGCCGCAAATCCGAAGAGGAGAAGAACTGGGAAATCGGCTGATCTATAGCAGCCATATATATATATATATATATATAAACCCTAAAGGCATAATTACCAAACCCCCCAAATTTCTTTAGTTATTCCTATTTTTACCTAAGACCTTTTTCTTTTTATCAAAGTGGCCTATAATAATATTCATGATATGTTTTTCGTGCTAGAAGATTTTTAATAGGTTTGCCACAAGACCCCGTTTCATTATTTGTCACTAAAAGTCGTTACTTAGTACATCAATGTTAAAAGAAATTTTAATTGCCGCTAAAAGTTACTAAATAAAATATCAACACTAATTGAAAGAAATATTTGTCGCTAAAAATATATGTCAACGCTAATAAAAAAATATGGATGCTTAAAAATATATTCGCCGCTAAATTTTATTTTAAGAATCAGTTAAAATATCGGTGTGTTACTGTAACGACTCGATCCACGGCCCCACCACAGGGTATTGTCTCTCTCAAAAGGGCTAGCCAAGTAGGTACTTATGAGTTCATTGGCAATATCTTATAAAGGTCATCTCATACTATTCCATATCCGATGTGGGATATTACAACTTTATTATATAATATCATCTTAGTCTTGTTACGCCGCGAAAATTATTTATTCCCGGAGCGTAATTGGTCGAATAATTGGAATTTGGAGGAAACCATAAAGTTTTCAAAAGTCTCCCAAACGAAATCAGAAAACTTAAAATTAAAAAAAAATGGAGTCAGAAAACCTTTAATTTTTATCACAAATCTCTCAAACGGTCCATCAGAGTATATACTAATAATTCCCAAAATACATTAATATCTTACATAAAGGGCCCAAAGCTTTTATACAATCCAAAATTTCTCCAACACAGAGTTTCAATATAAAACCTAACACTAACTTGTCTTAGTTGTTACACTTAAATTTCAATACTAACTCTAAAATAAGGCAGCTAACTCTTGGTCACACAGCTAACCCTTCAAATCCGAAATCCCACCTCCTAACCACCTGAAAGAAAAAACAATAAGGAATGAGTCAAATGCCTAGTAAGGTCGCTAAAAGGACCAATCAATCGGAAATAAAAACATCTAAGAAACGAAATTTTGGAAGCATAAATTTTTTTCAACGGAACGGATAATCAAACACGATTTCGAATGCAAATAACATTTCTGAATACAAGAGTCAGACACAAAAGTTTCAACGAAACGAACATCAAATCAAATTTCAAATGTCAAATTATATCTGAAAGACAATATTTCAAAAGCACACCAGTTTCAATTGAACATAGGTCAGACCAATTTTCAATGTCAAAATATATCTGAGTACAAAAACAAACACTGTCAGATCAAATATCAAAATATATCTGAGTACCGAAACAGACACTAGAGAGCCATTCAGAAAGTGGTTACATACGTCATCACTGACATATGAGGCCGGTTCAGAAAGTAAGATCGCGATCTCTAGCTCAACTCCCTTGAGCTAGCCCACGTTTCACTCCAGTGGGTAAGTTGGAAGTAAGTCACATACACTCTGACATAGCTCATAAAATTTCCCAGAACAAAAATCTCAGAATAACCGTTATCAAGTATCCGACATGTCAAACCATAATCAAAGGCTTCAAAATAACATTATCAAGTAACGAACTTGTTAAACAATAAGTGAAGTTCAAGGAATAATGACGATCATAAATCACTAAAAAACGAACGATATTGATATGTCAAAATCGAAGGTCAAACAAATTCGACAAAAATTTGATTTTCTCAAATTATAACATTGAAAACGAGTTATTCATAACCATGGTCAAAACAAAGGAAAAAGAACGTCACTTAACTCAATTCGAAGAAGTTCAGATTTCAAAAAGAAACTAAAGACTCACATGAGCGATTGGTCCATCGCTTATTCAAATTTTTGAAAGTAAACCCTTACCTTAATCAAGCCTTTTATGGGAGCCACAAATCCTTAAGCTCCTCCTTAGAGCTTCCAAACTTTCCAAGCCTTCTTCTCTATCTCTCTCTCTCTCACAAAGGAGAAGAAAAGAAACAGAAAATCCAAAACGGCTAGGAATGAAATAAAATACTATTTATATGGGATAAAAATCAAGTTTGCATTCGACCGAAAATAGTTTTCGGTCGACTCAATCCTTCAGCCGTGAAAATGCCTTTACCAAAATATTGAGGTTTTATTCGACTGAAAATCACCTTTACGTCGACTGAAAACACTTTTAATTCGACCGAAAAAAATATTCATTCGACTAAAAGTACTATTCATTCGACTAAAAGTTACTGTTCATCGATTTTTTTTTTCAATTCAACTGAAAACTTCAGTAGCTCATTTTCACACACAAAATCTTTTTATTCGAAGCAAAACCCATTTTCATTTGAAATCAAACTACTTTTATTTGACTGAAAACTTCAAATAATCCAAGACACAATTTCCCTTCATTTTGATTCGAATGAAACAACTTTCATTCGACCGAAAATTTCAAAAACAATTCCAATTCATTTTCGTAATTTTAACAAAACACCACAAACTTATTTATTCAAAAATAATAATTTTACATAAGAAAAAGAAAATTTTCTGGTTGTTACATTATCCCCTCCCTAAAAAAATTCCGTCCTCGAAATTTAAAACGTTCCTTAATCATCAACTAATTTCTTGCCTTCTAGCACGAGTCAATACATTCCTCGTACTATTAACTGAAATTTTGACTTCGAAACATACATGGCTTAACTAGCCTACGAAATGGGATGAGCTAAAATTACGGCATTCAAAATTTCAACAAATAAAATCAATCCCCAATACGTAACGCTTCCACTATGCTACTCTGATAATAAACCAAACCATATTCTTTACAAAATCCGGATAACACGCTTATCTTCAAGCCTGAGGTGTCCCAAGTATGAAGCAATTTCACATCCCATCTGACCTGTTTTACGAAATTCAAACTTGATTTTTAACTACAATTGTCATCACCACTCCAAAATATATTCAGATTGCTCCTCAAAGTATTTATACTTGGCTAACAAATGAAAGACGCTGAATCAAGTTACTCCAATAAAAATTCAAATAATCTGAAACCAATACAATACCGACAGGCTCAAGTTATGCCATTTTGCTAACATATTAAACCATAGCCTTCGTACAAAGCCTAATATTCTCCTAGTTAACTTCAATCGTACACCAAAAGTAATAATCAATCTTCATACTAATGACAAGGATTTATACTCCAAAATCTTCAAATCAAAATTTACGCCCTTACAAAATCACAATGGAGCCATATCAATACGCTTTTAATAACATTTCACTGACAACTGAGTGTAACTCATAACCAAAGTTACTAAACTCTTTGTACGCCTTCCGTCCAAAGTTTCACCCACATTCTTAAACTTTCAAATCTGATTATCCATGATCAAATCATTAACATCGAATATCCCAAACTTCTATACTCCAAAAACACTTTATTACTTCAAACACACGATTTCTTAAGGCAACATCAAGCTCAACTTTTTGCCTATTTTTTTCAACTCCAAAAGCTCACAACCCCAAAATTTAAGACTTAACTAAATTAAAACCACAAAATGTCTAAGCAATTTAATAATCAAACCATAAGATCACCTAATGATCAATATTTCCCCCATCTAATTTGTGTCTGAAACCAAAACCCTCAGATAACCTTTGAAGAATAATACTTCGACTTTTCCAAACTGGATAACCAATATCAACAAGCGTTTACACATCTTATCAAAAGACCGCCACACTTCCGCAGCGCACTCTGATGCCTCAAAACAAACCGGTCCAAACTATTATCAAATTTAAAACAGAGAAAAACATATTATTCTTAATTTCACATACATTGTGCATCCATCAAAGTTTAAGCCTTTAACTACCACATCATTTATATCCCTCAGTCACAGACTTTACAGATGGCTTCTAACTTTCAGAGTTATTCGTCAGAAGATCAAAATCATCCTCTTTTCTTAAGTAATCCATCTTGGCATTATTAGAAGAGAATCAATCCATACCCCCAAAATAACATCAAAGTGTTTCATATCCAGAAAATTTATGTCAACTCTTGAACATCTGAAATCAATACTGATGGGGCAAGGATTATAAATCATAAGGGTATAAAGATATCTACACATAGACACGTCTCAAATTTCTAGGTTCAGCACTTAGATGCACGTAAAAGCATATCAAAGCAACTGAATAAAAGGGGCATTATGATCTACTAATGCCAAATCTTCCTTTCCAATTTCGCACAAAATCTATGTCACAATATCAATTAATTCCTGAGATCACAACTTTTTTCCACACAATATCTGATAGAGCTACGCATAGACATCCAAAGATCATAATCTCATCCTTCAATTATTCTCTTTGTTTAATACAAGAAATATCGGAATTCCAAAGACAACTGGCATTCGTTCTATGATTGCGTACTCAACCCACTTCCAAGGTTTATAGCCACATCTCAATCTTATAATCTAATAGGAAACAAATTCCCCAAACTTATTCTACCTTTTCAAGGTTTAATCCCAATTACATATATCTTAGCCTTAGGAGTCTACAGAATCTCAAACTTAAGCTCTGATAGCATTCTGTTACGCCCCGAAAATTATTCGTTCCCTGAGCGTAAACGGTCGAATAATCAGAATTTGGAGGAAACTTTAAAGTTATCAGAAGTCTCCCAAACGAAATCAGAAAACCTTAAAATATCAGAAAAACGGACTTAGAAAACCTTTAATTTTTATCACAAATCTCCTAAAAGGTCGATCAGAGCATATACTAATAATTCCCAAAATACATCAATATCTAACATAGGGGCCCAAAGCTTTTATAGAATCCAAATTTTCTCCATCGCAGAGTTTCAATACGAAACCTAAGTAACACTAACTTGTCTTAGTTGTTACACTTAAATTTCAATACTAACACTGAAATAAGACAGCGAACTCTTGGTCACAAAGCTAGCCCTTCAAATCTGAAATCCCACCTACTAACCACTTGAAAGCAAAAACAATAAGGGAATGAGCCAAATGCCCAGTAAAGTCAAATGACCAATCAATCGGAAACAAAAAACATCTAAGAATGAAATTTCAGAAGCACAAAATTTTTCCAACGGAACGGGTAATAAAACTAGATTTCGAATGTCAAAACTATTCCAAATACAAGTCAGACACAAAAGTTTCAACGGAGAGGACATCGAATCAAATTTCAAATGTCAAATTATATCTGAAAGACAATATTTTAAAGGCACACCAGTTTCAACTGAACAGAGGTCACACCAAATATCCAATGTCAAAATATATCTGAGTTCGGAGACAGACACTATCAGATCAAATATCAAGATATATCTCAGTACGGAAACAGATACTAATGAGCCATTCAAGAGTGGTCACATACGTCATCACTGACATATGAGGCCTGTTCAGAAAGTAAGATCGCGATCTCTAGCTCAACTCCTTTGAGCTAGCCCACATTTCACTCCACGTGGGTAAGTCTGAAATAAGTCACATTCACTGTGACATGGCTCATAAAATTACCCAGAACAAAAATCTCAGAATAACCGTTATCAAGTATCGGACATGTCAAACCATATTTAAAGGCTTTAAAATAACATTATCAAATAACGGACTTGTCAATCAATAAGTAAAGTTCACAGAATAATGACGATCATAAACACTGAAACAAATGATATCGATATGCCAAAATTCGAAGGTCAAACAAATTCGACGAAAATTTGATTTTCCCAAATCATTACATTGAAAACGAGTTATTCATAACCATGGTCAAAACAATGGGAAAAGAATGTCACTTAACTCATTTCGAAGAAGTTCATATTTCAAAAGTAAACTAAAGACTCGCATGAGCGATTGGTCCATAGCTAATTCAAAATTTTGAAAATAAACCCTTACCTTACTAAAGCCTTTGAGAGCCACAAATCCTTAAGCTCCTCCTTAGAGCTTCCAAACTTTCCAAGCCTTCTTCTCTCTCTCTCTCTCTCTCTCGCACAAAGGAGAAGAAAAGAAACAGAGAACCCAAAAGGGCTAGCAATGAAATAAAACACTATTTTGTGGGACAAAAATCAAGTTTGCATTCGACCGAAAATAGTTTTCAGTCGACTCAATCCTTCAACCGTGAAAATGCCTTTCCCAAAATCTTGAGATTTTATTCGACCGAAAATCATCTTTAAGTTGACCGAAAATAGCCTTAAGTCGACCGAAAAAAATTTTCATCCGACTAAACGTATTATTCAGTCGACTAAAATTACTATTCATTTGACTAAAAGTTACTGTTCATCGATTTTTTTTTTCAATTTGATTGAAAATTAGTTTTCAGTCGACTTAAAACTTTTAAGTCGACCGAAAACTTCAGTAATTCATATTCACCCACAATCTTTTTATACGAAGCAAAACCCATTTTCATTTGAAACCAAACTATTTTTATTTGACCAAAAACTTCAAAAAATCCAAAACACATTTTCCCTTCATTTTGATTCAAATGAAACGACTTTCATTCGACCGAAAATTTCAAAAACAATACCAATTCATTTTCTTAATTTTAACAAAACACTACAAACTTATTTATTCAAAAATAATAATTTCACATAAGAAAAAGAAAATTTTCTGGGTGTTACATTCTCCCCTCCCTAAAAAAATTCCGTCCTCGGAATTTAAAACGTTCCTTAATCATTAACTAATTTCTTGCTTTCCAACACGAGTCAATACATTCCTCGTACTATTAACTGAAATTCTGACTTCGAAACATACATGGCTTAACTAGCCTACGAAATGGGATGTGCTAAAATTACGACATTCAAAATTTTAACAAATGAAATCAATCCCCAATACGTAACGCTTCCACTGTGCTACTCTGATAATATACCAAACCATATACTTTATAAAATCCGGATAACACCCTTATCTTTAAGCATGAGGTGTCCCAAGTATGAAGCAATTTCACATCCCATCTGACCTGTTTTACGAAATTCAAACTTGATTTTTAACTACCATTGTCATCACCACTCCAAAATATATTCAGATTGCTCCTCAAAGTATTTATACTTGGCTAACAAATGAAAGACGCTGAATCAAGTTACTCCAATCAAAATTCAAATCATCTGAAACCAATACAATACCGACAGGCTCACGTTATGCTATTTTGCTAACATATTAAACCGTAGCCTTGGTACAAAGCCTAATATTCTCACGGTTAACTTCAATCGTACACCGAAAGTAATAACCAATCTTCATACTATTGACAAGGATTTATACTCCAAAATCTTCAAATCAAAATTTATGCCCGTACAAAATCACAATGGAGCCATATCAATACGCTCTTAATATCATTTCACTGACAACTGAGTGTAACTCATAACCAAAGTTACTAAACTCTTTGTACGCCTTCCGTCCAAAGTTTCACCCACATTCTTAAACTTTCAAATATGATTATCCATGATCAAATCATTAACATCGAATATCCCTAACTTCTATACTCCAAAAACACTTTATTACTTCAAACACACTATTTCTTAAGGCAAAATCAAGCTCAACTTTTTGCCTATTTTTGTCAACTCCAAAAGGTCACAAACTCAAAATCTAAGACTTAACTAAATTAAAACCACAAAATGTCTAAGAATTTAATAATCAAACCATAAAATCACCTAATGATCAATATTTCCCCCATCTAATTTGTGTCTGACACCAAAACCCTCAGATAACCTTTGAAGAATAATACTTCGACTTTTCCAAACTGGATAACCAATATCAACAAGCATTTACACATCTTATCAAAAGACCGCCACACTTCTGCAGCGCACTCTGATGCCTCAAAACAAACCGGTCCAAACTATTATCAATTTTAAAACAGAGAAAAACATACTATTCTTAATTTCACATACATTGTGCATCCACCAAAGTTTAAGCCTTTAACTAACACATCATTTATATCCCTCAGTCAGAGACTTTACAGATGGCTTCTAACTTTCAGAGTTATTCGTCAGAAGATCAAAATCATCCTCTTTTCTAAAATAATCCATCTTGGCATTATTAGAAGATAATCAATCCATACCCCCAAAATAACTTTAAAGTGTTTCATATCCAGAAAATTTATGTCAACTCTTGAACATCTGAAATCAATACTGATGGGGCAAGGATTATAAACCATAAGGGTATAAAGATATCTACACATAGACACGTCTCAAATTTCTAGGTTCAACACTTAGATGCACGTAAAAGCATATCAAAGCAACTAAATAAAAGGGGTATTATGATCTAGTAATGCCAAATCTTCCTTTCCAATTTTGCACAAAATCTATGTCACAATATCAATTAATTCCTAAGATCACAACCTTTTTCCACACAATATCTGATAGAGCTACGCATAGACATCCAAAGATCATAATCTCATCATTCAATTATTCTTCTTGTTCAATACGAGAAATATCTGAATTCCAAAGACAACTGGCATTCGTTCTATGATTGCGTACTCAACCCACGTCTAAGGTTTATAACCACATCTCAATCTTATAATCTAATAGGAAACAAATTCTCCAAACTTATTCTACCTTTTCAAGGTTTAATCCCAATCACATATATATCTTAGCCTTAGGAGTCTACAGAATCTCAAACCTAAGCTCTAATACCATTCTGTTATGCCCCAAAAATTATTTATTCCCTGAGCATAAACGGTCGAATAATCAGAATTCGGAGGAAACCTTAAAGTTATCAGAAGTCTCCCAAAGCAAATCAGAAAACCTTAAAATATCATAAAACGGACTCAGAAAACCTTAAAATATCATAAAAACGGACTCAGAAAACCTTTAATTTTTTTTTATCACAAATCTCCCAAACGGTCGAGCAGAGCATAGACTAATAATTCCCAAAATACATCAATTTCTAACATAGGGGTCCAAAGCTTTTATACAATCCAAAATTTCTCCAACGCAGAGTTTCAATACGAAACTTAAGTAACACTAACTTGCCTTAGTTGTTACACTTAAATTTCAATACTAACTCTGAAATAAGACATCTAACTCTTGGTCACACAGCTAGCCCTTCAAATCCAAAATCTCACCTACTAACCACTTGAAAGCAAAAACAATAAGGAAATGAGCCAAATGTCCAGTAAGGTCGCTCAAAGGACCAATCAATCGGAAACAAAAAAACATCAAAGAAACGAAATTTTGGAAGAACAAAAATTTTCCAACGGAACAGATAATAAAACTATATTTCGAATGTCAAAACATTTCTAAATACAAGTCAGACATAAAAGTTTCAACGGAGTGGACATCGAATCAAATTTCAAATGTCAAATTATATCTGAAAGACAATATTTCAAAGGCACACCAGTTTCAACTGAACAGAGGTTAGACCAAATATCTAATGTCAAAATATATCTGAGTATGGAGATAGACACTATCAGATCAAATATCAAGATATATCTGAGTACGGAAATAGACACTAAAGAGCCATTCAGAAAGTGGTCACATACGTCATCACTGACATATGAGGCTGGTTCAGAAAGTAAGATCGCGATCTCTAGCTCAACTCCTCTGAACTAGCCCACGTTTCACGCCAAAGTCAGAAATAAATCAAATACAATGTGACATGGCTCATAAAATTATCCAGAACAAAAATCTTAGAATAACCGTTATCAAGTATCTGACATGTCAAACCATATTCAAAGGCTTCAAAATAACATTATCAAATAACGGACTTGTCAATCAATAAGTGGAGTTCACGGAATAATGACGATCATAAATCACTGAAACGAACAATATTGATATGCCAAAATTCGAAGGTCAAACAAATTCGACAAAAAATTGATTTTCCCAAATCATAACATTGAAAATGAGTTATTCATAACCGCGGTCAAAATGAAGGAAAAGAACGTCACTTAACTCAATTCGAAGAAGTTCAGATTTAAAAAAGAAATTAAAGACTCGCATGAGCGATTGGTCCATAACTGATTCAAATTTTGAAAATAAACCCTTACCTTAATCAAGCCTTTGAGAGCCACAAATCCTTAAGCTCCTCCTTACAGCTTCCAAACTTTTCGAGCCTTCTTCTTCTCTCTCTCTCTCTCTCTCTCTCTCTCTCTCTCTCTCACACACACACAAAGGAGAAGAAAACAAACAGAGAACCCAAAAGGGCTAGGAATGAAATAAAACACTATTTATATGGGACAAAATTTAAGTTTGCATTCGACAGAAAATAGTTTTCGGTCGACTCAATCCTTCAGCCGTGAAAATGACTTTCCCAAAATCTAGAGGTTTTATTCGACCGAAAATCACCGTTAAGTTTACCGAATACACCTTTAATGAAAACACTTTTAATTCGACCGAAAAACATTTCATTCGACTAAAAGTATTATTCAGTCGACTAAAAGTAACTGTTCATCGATTTTTTTTTAATTCGACTGAAAACTTCAGTAGCTCATTTTCACACAAAAAATCTTTTTATTTGAAGCAAAACTCTTTTTCATTTGAAACCAAACTATTTTTATTCGACCAAAAACTTCAAAAATCCAAAACACAATTGCCCTTCATTTTGATTCGAATGAAACCACTTTCATTCGACCGAAAATTACAAAAACAATCCCAATTCATTTTCTTAATTTTAACAAAACACCACAAACTTATTTATTCAAAAATAATAATTTCACATAAGAAAAAGAAAAATTTATGGGTGTTACATTCTCCCCTCCTTAAAAATTCCGTCCTTGGAATTTGAAACATTCCTTAATCATCAATTAATTTCTTCCTTTCCAACACGAGTCAATACATTCCTCATACAATTAACTAAAATTCTGACTTCGAAACAGTTGCCCAGGAAAATGGGTTTGCTGCTACGTGGAGGTACCATAAAGGATGCAGTCTGAGTCAGCTTCCAGGAAGACAAAGTGGGAGACAGCAAGGATGGCGTAAGGGCTGAGAACAAGGCTCCTCAGACATGTCACGAGGGCTGGCAGAGCCTCGCAGGCAGGGCAATGATGAACAGGACCGACAGTTGACAGTCCGAGTCAGGGGTGCAGCGTCGAGGGTCCGGTGACAGAAGTCCAAATGTATTTCTCTCACTAGAATTTCAGAAAGAATGTCTTTTTAGAGAGAGAAAGTGAAAAGTCCAAATGAGAAAAAGATGCTTGAATAAGCTCCAAAGTCCACTATTTATAGGCAAAAATGTGAATGTGTCATAAGTTGACATGTGTCATCCCCTGGGAGCGACACGTCTCCAGGGGGGTCCAAAGTACTAATTCTCCGTTGGACTACTGGTCCCAAAGTTCATGCTGCCTTGCCCTTGCAGCATCTATCTGCCCATCTGAGGAGACTGATCGCGATGTAGTAGCATGATCAGCGTAGCCCGTTGCCCCAGCCACCAGTCCCAGCCCTTACTGAATCCCACAAGATGCATCAAGAGACGCCCAGAGAACCTGACAGCAGTAAGGGTTGCCCCTGTAGCCAACTACTAGGCCGACTAGGCGTGATGCCCTCCGAGGACCTGCTCCCGTCCCGGAGTGACCCGGGGGTCATTGCCCTGGTGGTGTCGATGATCAACAACAACATGAGTGGGCATGGTTGCCTCTTGGTGCTTAGAGTCCGTTGCAGGGAAGTCTTCGCGTCGGAGCTTTCTGCAAAGTGTAATGTTAATGGCTTTAATATTGTGACGGCAATGGCTTCAGGGTTGTGAGCACATCCTGCTGCGAGGGCCATAGCCCCCGGTGATTATGCCGGCGATGGCCTTAAGCCCATCCCACAGTTTGATTGAGTCGGCGATGGCGCTAAGCCCATCCTGCAGTTTGATTGAGCCGACGATGGCGCTAAGCCCATCCCGTAGTTTGATTGAGCCGGCGATGGCGCTAAGCCCATCCTGCAGTTTGATTGAGCCGGTGATGGCTTTAAGGTTGTGAGCCCATCCCGCAATTTGATTGAGCCGGCGATGGCGCTAAGCCCATCCCGCAGTTTCATTGAGCCAGAGATGGCTTTAAGGTTGTGAGCCCATCCCGCAGTTTGATTAAGCCGACGATGGCGCTAAGGTTGTGAGCCCATCCCGCAGTTTGATTGAGCCGGCGATAGCACCAAGCTTATCCCGCAGTTTGATTAAGCCGGCGATGGCGCTAAGCCCATCTCACAGTTTTATCGAGCCGGTAATGGCATTAAGGTTGTGAGCCCATCCCGTAGTTTGATTGAGCCGGCGATGGTGTTAAGCCCATCCTGCAGTTTGATTGAGCCTGCAATGGCTTTAAGGTTGTAAGACCATCCAATAGTTTGATTGAGTCGGCGATGGATTTAAGGTTGTAAGCCCATCCTGCAGTGAGGGGTCTTTGTGCCGAGCACTACGAGCGGAGCCCTCTGAATGTTGCACACTCCAGAGAGTGGGTCGAAGCATGTTCCACGTCCATGGCGGGGGCGCATGGTGTGGTAAAAGATGGACCAATGCAAGGAGCGTGGTAATGTGACAGAGAGCCAAGGGGCACGACTGTGTTAGTAACGCAGCGCATGGGCGCGACGGAGTGAGTAAGGTGTTGGGGGCACGTCTGTGTTTGTGACGTACTAGCGCAGTGACGAGTGTCGCGGAGACAACACTTGGTGCTGGGGCACATGTTATGAAAGTGGAGCACGGGCGCGGCAACGAACATTGCAGATCAATACTTAGTGCCAGGGGCACGTATCATGACAATGGTGCACAGGCGCGATGACCAACGTCGCAGAGCAATTGGTGTTGAGCGAGCATTGTAGAGAGCGCGATGAGTGGTGTCGGGGTTTATGAGTGACTTTGCAAGATAAAAAGGTGGCCGGCCCCTCCTCAAGAAGGGGTGGCCGACCCCCTCAAAAAAGAGGTGGGCCAACCTCCTCAAGAAAATGGGTGGCCGACCCCCTTGAAGAAGGGGTGGCCGACCCCTTACAAGAAGGGGGTGGCCGACCCCCCCCTCAAGAAGGGGGTGGTCGACCCCCTTGAAGAAGGGGTGGCCGACCCCCTACAAGAAGAGGTGGCCGACCCCCTTAAGAAAGTGGTGGCCGACCCCCTTTTTCCAACGACTTGACTGGATTGACGTCGATGCATTGGTGATGCCTGTGAATGCTCAAAAAGGAGATGCGCCTTAACCGGGTGATGGCGTTGAATAATTAACCGTTGACTAGGTGATGTGTAGCGCAAAGTGGGTCGCCTAGCGGGCCCTGCTGGTCTGACCAGAATAGGGTATGAACATAAGCCCCATGCGTGTGGTGTGCGTGGAGGGGTAACCCGAGCAGGTGCCACACGCATAAACGATGTGGCTGGCGATCGGGTAGTGGGGGGGGGCAAAAAATAGAATCTTACATTAAAACATTGTGTCATGCGAAAGGGCGTATTTGTGCAAAAGACAGAGTTGTTGGGTTTTTGGGGGAAAATTGAGTTGGATTTGAAAATGGGCGGTTGAGATTGAAAGTTGGCCCTCCCCTATAAATAGTGAAGGAAAGGGGAGTTGCAAAAAAAAAATATTTGCATCCTATCATTCCAGAGAGAGAAGAGAAGAGAGAAAAAACGAGAGATGGTGGAAAGGGTAAACAAGTGGCCGAGGGGTCGACCAATGATGGGGGTCGGCGGAGCCAGGGGGTTGGTGCAGGTGGGGAAAGGGAAAGAATAGAGGAAGGGGGAAGGAGGGAGGAGAGGGGGGAAAGGGGAAGAGGGTAGGCCACTCGGGGGTCAGCCAGCCATGGGGGTTGGCCAACCAAGGGGGTCGGCCTCATTTCGGGGAAAGAAGTGGGAGGGAAGGAAGGGAAGAGAGGGGAGAAAGGGGAGGGGGTCGGCCGCACAGGGGGTCGGCGGGGTCATTGGGTGGAACGAGGGCCGCACCCGTCGAGCCGATGCATGTTCTGAAAAAAGTTAAGAAGAAGATGTGGGCGAAGCCATAGGGTGCTGCGGCTAGTGCATCACGACCATCACGGGTTATGACGACAGAACCAGTGGCCGAGCCACCGTCAGATGAGGCTAGGGTTGCGTCGGGTGGGGAGATGGCAGTGCCTTTGACATTTGATGATGGCGGAGCGAGATCGTACGATCCAAATCTAGACAAGACAAACACACTGCTCGGAGTGAAGGGGGTAGTGCCGCTTGTACCTGGCCGTAAGTTATGGAGGGAGCTTGCCATCCGGGTGGCCGATGGAGCTCTTACAGTGCCGTGGAGTGGTCCGTCGATGAGAGAGGAGCCATGGGCACTGTCAACATATGTGCATGCTCTAAGCTGGGAGGAGGCGCCTGTGATGTTGTCGAGATATGTGCTGGGGTTGTTGGTGGAGAGGGAGGATATACCGTGGGCACCTATAGTGTTCAAGGGGCATGGCGTGATGCCAACTGGGTAGGACTTCTGGTGTCAGCACATGGTGGAGACGCCGCGGTGGGAGGCACTGTTGTAGAGGTTGGGGTTGCTGCCGGTGGTGGACATTACGGGGAGGGGTCTGGAGTTGTATAGGGATACGCCCGGGATGACCCTGCTGTTGTCGAGGTGGAGCACTCAGACACATACCTTTGTGACTGAGTTTGGAGAGATCGGGCCGACGCTACTGGATGTGATGATGCTGACGGGTCTGTCAATGCAGGGAGAGTTGGACTCGCGTGTAACGCGGCTCAGTGGTGAGGAGCGCTTGTTGCAGACGCAGTTGCTGGATATCTTAACGGAGATGACGCAGCACCGGAAGGGAACATACAGTGGGTGGCTTCGACTGTTCTATGGTACGGCGCAGGAGAGGTCAGTGCAGAGATTGGGAGCTGCTGCTCACTTTGTGAAGGGGCCATATCACAAGGACGAGCGGTATGAGATGGTGGCCTTCATGACGATTTTCTTGCCGAGGTGAGAATCATACTTTCCATAGATCGTATTTGTGCGTATGTGACTTTATTTAACGTCGCGTATAATGCGTTGTTGTTTGCTTGCAGGTTTGTGTTTAAGGGGACGCCGGAGGATGGCATTTCTCCGAGGGTGATTCCCCTGGAGATTCAAATGGCGCAGGGGAAGCGCGTCGGGCTGGCCTCTGTGTATCTGGGCACCTTGTATTCACACCTGGATCAGCTGGTGAATGACGTGAAGCGGTCGCATGGGCGGTACTAGGTGGCGATGTACGTGGACTGGATGTTTCTGTAGAGGTACCTGTACGAGTGCTTTTTGGATTATCGTCCGGTAGGATTCTCGCGCCAGCATCCGGTACCGACGATGAGGATGGTGACGCATATGGGCAGGTCATAGGAGGTGGTGGTGTGGGGTAGCGGATCACGGGCATTTGCATGGTCGTGTATCAAGAGGCCTGATTGTCCGCTGTCACGGCTGATAGATTCTCATGAGGAGTGCCTGGCGTTGCCGTATAGAGATATGCATGCGTCGTATGGAGTACCCCCTAGTTGCATGGACATGAGATGACGAGGGACTTGACAAGGAGGGGGGCCTTGGCACCGACGGATGTTGTGCTCTTGGTGACCTACTTTTCGGGTTGGCTTCCGATGATGACTGACTACGGTGGGAAGCCCATGGAGAACCTGTATTATGTGGCCCGGTGTTGCCCAGATCGGTTGTCGCTGGCGTTCGGCTATGACTTGGAGTCGCCGTATGGATACCGCGGCCCGTGGAATGTGACGACCGTATTTCGATACACGCGGTGGGTGCACGCAGTATGATAGATTCCGTGAGTGGTCACACCGGTGACGGAGTGGAGGCTGCCAGGGACAACGGTAAGGGGGTAGTGACCGTGGGGTACGTACAGTGGTGGGAGCGACTGCGTGCGAGTTGGGCAGAGTGGTTGGCACAGCCATCGGGTACATGTCATCTGGTGGACATGTGTGCATGTGACCGGGCACTGAGTTTGATATCGGTGATAGCTGCGAGGCAGGCTGGCATGCTGGCGCTAGTGTCGAGGAGTGCTGCTGGGGGCTCTAAGAGAGATCCAGACGAGAAGCTGGAAGAGGAGGACAAAGGGTCTGAGGATGAGGCTCCGGGGGAGGACCGTGGAGAGGAGCTAGCGATGCCATCATCGCGAGTGCCAAGGGCCGGCAAGGGGCCGCTGTCGGCGCTTCGGTAAGCATGATGGAGAGTGCTCGTCAGGTGAGCGCAGGCACTTCGGGCTCATGCCTGGCAAGGTTGAAGAGGTCGTAGGAGGCATTAGAGGAGCCAGCGGTTGAGGTAAGAATTGATGTTACTATTATATTATTATTTTTTTAAGTCTTAGTTATTAATGTCATAGAAAGAGTTGACGTACTGACGGTTCCTTTGACAGGAGTATGAGGAGCAGACGGTGGATGAAGTCGGTGATGCAAGTGCGGCTGTCGAGGCATAGGAGGCAGTGGCAATTGAGGTAGATGAGTAGGCAGGCAGGGGTGAGCCGAAGGCTGTTGATACGTCGGGGGTTGGCATGAGCGGCAGGCTGAGCCCACTGCCGGGTGCTGAAGAGAGAGTGGAGGAAGTGTATGGTGAAGCGGTCGACGAGTCGCTGATGTTTAATGCTAGTGGCTACTGGTGGATAGGCATAGAGGCGGAGGCTGTGGTGGTTGAGTGGGAGGACCCGGTGGAGTTGGAGCCTGTGGTGGCACCCCCGGCTCAAGAGTCAGAGATTTCGGTGCAGCCTGTTGCGGAGTGTCAGCAAGACGCGTTGTCGGGGTTGGCTATCGAGGTGGGGGCGACATTGATGGCGATGCACTCGATGACTGTCGGTGCACAGGCAGTGAGAAGAGTGAGGGAGACGCCTGTGGTAGTAGGAAGCGGTGTAGTGGTTGGTGAAGCGAGTAGGGGATCATTGAGCGGGCAGGCCGACGTCATATAGTGGGAGAGTCTTCAGTTTCCTGCTGAGACAGTGCGTCGGTTAGAGCTGGTGAAGGCAGCGTACCCGCAGACGTTTGAGGGAGTGACTGTAGAGAACCCAGTGCTGCAGATATGGGTGTATGCAGGGTTCGTAGAGTGGTTACTGCCCTTTGTGAGTATTCCTGTGGCGGGCTGGTCAAAAGCATTCATTGAGTGGTCGCTGAGAGAGTTTGTGTCATTCACCTCTCTAGGCTTGCAGTTGGATTGGATGGCTGATTTCTTGAGGTCGAGGAGCGAAGGCAGTGCCATGGGGGAGAGGATGGCCTTGGTGCAGATGGAGGAGGTGCTACTCGAGAGGCGGCGCACAGGGCTGGAGGTGGAGAGGTCAGAGATTAGCGAGAGTTGGGCGTCATCGACAGGGAGGTGGCGGAGATAGAAAGGCAGCTGACCAAGCCACAAAGACAGCTGAGTGACCTGCAGAGGCGACGCGCTGATGTGGAGGTTCGAGAGGCTAAGCGTCTGAGGCGGCAGACCAAGCTCGAGGCGGGATGGTCGGCGCTGCAGGACTAGCGTCACACATTAGAGGCGTTTAGCTCTCATCGGTAGCAGTGCTGTTATCTAGCTTTTTGTAGGGCTTATGATGGATTGATGTATAAACAGTGCCCGATAGTGGCCGACAAACTTTATATGTATATATATTTTCTTGTTGGCGTTATGAGCCTGGCTGTGTGTTGTCTTATTGGCGTTTGTTGTGGGTGCATAGCGCTCTTGTTGTTTTGTTATGATTGTCGAATGTCTTATGTCTGATGGTTGTCCATTGGTGTTCCCCCCTTCCCGTTGAGGGGCAAACAACTCAGTGACTAGGAGTAAGTAAAAAAAGGCAAGCTAAGCATAAACATGTGTAGCTAATAGACTGTATATGGATAGTGCTCAGATTATGACGTTGTTTCATAAAAAGAAACTTGTAATGAGCAACAAGAGTTACAAGTCAGGATATGCGTGTATATACAACAAAATGATGTGTAAGTGTTCTAAACTGCGTGTGGGAGGTCGTGAGGAACAAGCTACAATTGGTCACGCATAGTATTTCTTTAGGTAGCGACCGTTGATGGGGGTCGTGAGCCGTCTGTCATCTAGGTTGAGCAGGAGGTAGGAGCCGTTGCTTCTGGCCGTATGCACTTCAAGTGGCCACTCTCAGTTGAGTGTGAATTTAGGGGCTAACAGGTTGGCCCGTACACGCTTGGCGGCCCGAAGGACAAGGTCGCCCTCTACGAAGGAGCAGGGTTTGACAGTTTTCTAGTTGGCTTTGACAAGTTGTTCGTGGTGTTTCTTCATTGGGTGCATGGCATTGGCTCTCTTTTCATCGAGGCCTTCAAGGGCCATCATTCTGGTTTCCTCTTCCCCGAGGACGCTGCTGAGGGCTTGTCAGGCCGAGGCAACCGCGACCTCGGTTGGTACCACACACTCGTCCCTGTAGACAAGGGAGAAGGATGTGGCCTTCGTGGCCGTGTGTCTGGAAGTTCTGTAAGCCCAAAGGGCATGGCTCAGCTTTTTGGACCAAGAGCCTCTTGCGTCATGAACCATGCGTGACAAAACACGCAACATGGTTTTGTTGGAGGCTTCAGCTTGACCGTTGCCTTACGGATAGTAAGGGGTTGATGTGGTGTGATTGATGTCGTGCGCTTCCGTGAGAGTCCGAACATCCCGGTTGATGAATGGCGTGCCGTTATCGGAGATGATGCATTGGGGGATACCGAAACTACAGGTGATGTGGTCGCGCAAGAAGTTGGCAATGGCGCCTCCCGTGGCTTTTCACAGAGGTATGGCCTCGAACCACATTGTGAAATGCTCCGTTGCTACCATGATCCATATGAGGCCTTTCGACGTCGGATGTATAGGGCTGATAAGGTCAAGAGCCCAAGAGTGAAATGGCCAAGGGGCCACGATCATACGAAGATCAGACGTTGGGGTGTGCATTCTGTCAACATGTCTCTGGCACGGTTGGCAATGTCGGATGTGAGAGATGGAGTTGGATTCCATGGTCGGCCAATAGTACCCTAACCTTAGCAATTCTGCGTACAGCTTATGCGATCCCTGATGCTCCCCACAGGCACCATTGTGCACTTCATTAATTACTTCCACTGTCGAGGCAGCCTGTAAGCATCGTAGGGTGCGCCCCCAAAACCCTTTGCAAAATAATTTGCCTTCCATCACAAAATATCTGACCAATTGGCGCTTGAAAGATCATGCCGAGCCGCGGTCCGGCGGCAGGAGCCCATGAGTTAGGTATTGTAGGAAAGGCTGACGCCAGTCACCCTCGACGTTAATGACAAGAACTTCCGCTCTATCTGGCGCATACATGCATTCTGAACAATCCTTTTGTGCATCTGAAGCGTCTTTGGCCATTGACGGCCAAAAGAGGCCCATGTGCTGGAGGCGACGGTACAGAGTGCCTCCGAGGCATCGTTTGTACAGGACGTCTCCCAACATCATGAAGTCCGTAAGGGTGGAGGCGGACACAAGAGATGGCACCTTAAGTTGGTCGACGATTAGCTGCCTCCAATCACCGGCATTAGTGTCTTTTGGGACTAAATTCAATGCCCCGCATGGTGCGGTCCTTCTGATGATGGTTAGCATTTGCTATTCACCGTCAAACTCAATCTTTGATGCGATCGTGGCCAAGCTATCCGCATGTCGGTTGTGGCACCTGTTGTGATGTTCATATTGGACATGGCCAAATCTTCCTTCCAAGTGTTGTACCTGGGCGCATAAGGTGCCAAAGCTGGCTCTTTGACCGCGAACTCTCCATCAGCCTGTTTCATGATCAAGTTTGAGTCCCCCTTTATGCATAATGATTTAGCCCCTATACTGGTAGCTAGCATGAGGCCGATGATAATGGCCTCATATTCAGCTTCATTGTTGGATATCGAGAATGCAAGCTTGAAGGATAGGGATGTGGTAACACCCTGTGGATTGTGCAGAACTATACCGGCACCCCTTTGCCGGAGGGGAGCTCCATCGGGACCTTTGCTAGTGGCTGAGCCGTCAAACTCAAGTGTCCATAATTCATCTATGTCAGAGATCAGGGTCGTCTCCTCCCCAGGTAATTACTCTGAGGTTGGTTCATACTATTGGCGCTGAAAAAAGGCCAGGAGGTCTGTAAGTGCTTGGCTCCGCAGAGCTGTAGGATTCTTAATGGATAGGCCAAACTCGGCCAACAGTAATAACCAATGGTAAGTCGTCCAGACAAGGCAGGGCGTGTGAGCATGTATCATAGTGGATCAGCCTTGGTGACGAGCATGATTTAGTGCTATAAGAAGTAGTGCCTGAAATTCTGTGAGGCTTAGACCAAGGCGAAGCAATGCTTCTCGAGCTCAGAATAGTTGGCTTTGGGTCCCCTGATTGACCGGCTGAGGTAATAACCTGGACGTTCCACCCCGTCCACTTCTTGGGCTAATAAGGCCCCCACGAACCTGGGGGTGGAGGTTAAGTAAAACAAGAGTGGAATACCCCGCTGGGGCACGAGCATGGTCTGTGATGACATAAGGACCGCCTTGATCAGTTCGAATGCTTGTTGTTCGGGCACCTCCTAACTCCACGGTGCGCTTTTGTGCGTCAAGTGCCGGAAGGGCGTGATAAGTTTAGCCAAGGTAAGGATGAATCGACGGAGATAAGAAACCTTGCCGAGGAAGCTCTTCAACTCTTTGGCGCTCTTGGGCGGGGGTATTTCTTGGATAGAAGCAGCTTTAGAAGGGTCAACGTCGATCCCCTGTCGACTGACCAAAAAGCCAAGGAATTTGCCGCAGGAGACTCCAAAGGCACATTTCAGCGGATTCATCCGCATTCTGTATTGTCGACAATGATCAAAGACTGCTCGAAGGTCCGTGAGATGATCACTTTCCTTTTTGGACTTGATGATAAGATCGTCGACGTAGTCCTCTACAGTACGATGTATCATGTCATGGAAGATGGCGGTCATGGCCCGCTGATAGGTAGCACCCGCATTTTTGAGACCAAAGAGCATGACCTTCCAACAAAAGTTACCCATTAGAGTCTGAAAGGCTGTTTTGGCACAGTCATCCGGATTCATTCAAATTTGGTTGTAACCGGCGAAGCCATCCATGAAGGACAGGGTCTCGTGTCTTGCAGCAACCTCCGTAAGCATGTCAATACTGGGCAGTGGAAACTCATCTTTGGGGCACGCTTTGTTCAAGTCGCAGAAGTCAATACAAACGTGGACTTAGCCGCTCTTCTTCTGGACAGGGGCAACATTAGCCAGCCATATGGAATGAGTAATTGGCTTGATAAAGCCAGCTTGTAGAAGTCGCTCTATCTCTTTCTTCATCTTTAATTCGAGCTCGGGGTGGAAAGACCGCGGATGTTGTCGGAGTGGCATTCTCACCATCCGCGGCAAGCTCGGTGAAGAAGGAGGCCTCGGCGAAGTAAGACTCGGCACATTCAAAGGGTACCCTGGTTGCGGGGATCGTTATTGCTACCTCGTGTCCCACAGGACAGGCCACCAGTTTTACACATTGGGGGTACGTTGAGGGGACGGCCTTGTTAACATGAATCCAAGGTCGTCCAAGCAGGAGGTAGAAGGAGGACTCGCTGTTTATCACATGAAAAGTAGTGTCACAACGGACAGTTCTGACCATGAGGTCGACAGTGATATGGCCGAGGGTGGACTGGGGGCCTTGCCCGAAGCCAGTAATCTTGATGGGGTCGTGGATGATCTTCCTTGGTGGGATGCCGGCTCGCTGCAAGGTGATGAGAGGCACGATGTTTATTGAGGCACCGTAATCTACCAAGGGCGGCAAAAGCCTATGCCGTTAACAGTGCATTCGAGGTATAACGGTCGGTTGTGGTGTTCAATTGGTGGCAAGTCCTCGTCTGAGAAAACAAATGCGGTAGAAGGGACATGTCTGAGTTCAGCTTGGGCAGCGAAACAGTCAAGACTGAGGCCTGTGGTGACCTCGATCAGACAGTTTGAGAGGTAAGTCTGTGCCGCTGGTGAAAACCCCATTTCATCAAGAAAGCTTTTGATTTTTGACATCTGTCCGACCGAGGACGCTAGTTGAAGAGTGGAAGGTACACAAGGTGTGACCATAGGAAAGATCTTTGTAGTAGCTTCGGGGATGAGAGACTCGGTGTGGTTAGTAACGGCCATGAGCACCTGATGCTCTCGATTGTTGTTGCCATGGTTTGGGTAAGGGTCCTTCTGCACATCATTGTTCTTCCGTAACTGTAGGTCGCCCGACGTGACCTTCCTTGTAAAGATAGTTCGCAGTGCGTTGCAATTTTGGAGAGGATGGCCAAGGGCGGGTTCTTTCTTTGTATGTGATGGGGATTCACACAGGTGGCAATCTGAAGTTGAGGTCATTGACGACCCATTCTGTGAAGAGCTCCTTCACCGTATTCATATCGCATGGAAAGGCAGGGGGAGTCTCCTGTTGTCTTCGTTTGTCAGGGCGTTGGTCTATCTCTAAGAATTGACACTTGAAGCCAGCGTAGTTGTTGATGTTGTTGTGGTTGGTGCTGTTGTTGTTACGCTGAGTGCTGGGTATGTTCGCCGAGGCCAGCAGTGCATTCTGCGGGCGAGGCTTCCACGGTTTGACGGGGCCAACCGTCTCGTAAGTACATCATGCCGTTTTCTTGAGGTGCCCCCAAGACTTCAACCGCAAGTTCTCAATGTGTACCTGGTAGATGTCGTTCTTTTTTTTATGCATATGGGAACCAACGTCTCGTCTTTACTGAAATCTGTACACTCGAGGCATTTAAGGTGAAAACGTTGCACATATTTGGTTAAGTCTTTGCTGGGATTCTGGAGTATGCTGGCAATGTCCACTATGGTGACATGTTCAGCTTCGTAGTGGAATTTGTCCAAGAATAGTTGGGCCATTTCATTCCAAGAATGGACTGTCCCCACGGGGATCTGATGATACCAAGTGTATGCCAAGCCTGTGAGGGATTTATGAAACTCCCTTAGCTTCAAACTATCACCCGGGACATACTGTTCCAATGAGCCAACGAATCTTGTCAAGTGCTCACGGGCGTTGCCTTCGCCCGTTAAATAGCACGAAAGTGGGTTACTTGTATCTGAGCGGGTATGATATGGTGGCCATCTCGTTGGCATACGGCGCACGGTCTGTCAGTCGCGCTGAGGAGCCGGGTGCAGATTATTGTGACAGCCGGCAGAGTAGTGCATCAAAGTCGGCTTTGGAGACATAATGAGAGAGTGGTTCCTCCTGGCCGACTAGTGGCTGATGGCTGGCTGGGCTCCGCGATCTTCCGAGCCCCCTGACGGTGCAACTGGATAAGTTGGAGGAGCAGGAGGATGATACAAGGCAGGGGTTGCCATAGGCACGTGTGCGACAGCATGGGCAGGTGGGTAAGACATGTCCACCACTTGGCCGGTTGTTTGATGTTGCTATGTTAGGTAGGGGTTAGGCTCCATCTCAATGGATTCATGAGTTTCAGAAGAACTTCTAGCCGGTACATGCTGAGGTGCAATAGCAGGGATGACTTGCTGCAGCACTGGCCCAGGTCCGGCTGCGGTCTGTGCGATGCCATCGCGGGATACAGCGTGCCAGCTATAGGCAGGGAGGATGTTGCGAGGCCCAACGCCAGGGGTCTAGAAGGTCGAGGCGGCAGTGGTCATGTCACTGGGGCCTGGGCAACGTAAGGGGACGGCCCAAGCCCTACAGGCTGGACCGGTGGAATAACTTGCTGTGAGGCCATGGCCTGCATAGATCTTTGCATTTCCCTCATGGCGATCATGAGAGTGGCCTGCGAGTCTTGTATGCTGGCTATAGTAGGAGTGAACTGCTGGATGGCCGCATTGACTGTAACTTACACGTCAGATATGGGATGGCTTGGGGACGCATGGCACTAGTCCCGTCTTGCTCACCCAGGTGGTCCTCTTCTTGCACGGGATGTATAAGGCTCTAGCTGGTAGCCCTCGTAACTCGTCGTTGTATAGGCATGATGCCTAAGTGCAACAGACTGCAACACGATGCTCACCACCCCAGCAGAGTATTCAAAATGTTGCCCAGGAAAAGGGGTTCGCTGCTACGTGGAGGTGCCACAAAGGATGCAGTTTGAGTTAGCTTCCAGGTAGACAAAGTGGGAGACAACAAGGATGGCGTAAGGGCTGAGAGCAAGGCTCCCCAGACAGGTCGTGAGGGCTAGCAGAGCCGCGTAGGCAGGGCGACGATGAACAGGACCGACAGTCGACAGTCCGAGTCAGGGGTGCAGTGTCGAGGGTCCGGTGACAGTAGTCCAAATGTGTTTCTCTCACTAGAATTCCAGAGAGAATGTCTTTTTAGAGACAGAAAGTGAAAAGTCCAAATGAGAAAAAGATGCTTGAAAAAGCTCCAAAGTCCACTATTTATAGGCAAAAATGTGAATGTGTCATAAGTTGACATGTGTCATCCCCTGGGAGCGACACGTCCCCAGGGGGGTCCAAAGTACTGATTCTCCGTTTGACTATCGGTCCCTAAGTTTGTGCTGCCCTGCCCTCAGCCTATCTAAGGAGACTCATCGCGTCGCAGTAGTATGGTCAGCGTAGCCCGTTGCCTCAGCCACCAGTCCAAGCCCTTACTGAATCCTACAAGATACGTCAAGAGATGTGCAGATAACCTGACATTGGTGAGGGTTGCCCCTGTAGCCAACTACTAGGCAGACTAGGCACGATGCCTTCCAAGGACCTATTCCTATCCCGGAGTGACGCGAGGGTCATTGCCCTGGTGGTGTCGACGATCAACAGCAACATGAGTGGGCATGGTCGTTACTTGGTGCTTAGAGTCCGTTGCGAGGAAGTCTTCGCGTCGGAGCTCCCTGTGAGTGTAATGTTGATGGCTTTAGGATTGTGACGGCGATGGCTTCAAGGTTGTGAGCCCATCCCGCTGCAAGGGCCATAGTCCTCGGTGATTGTGCCGGTGATGGCCTTAAGCCCATCCCGCAGTTTGATTGACCCAACGATGGCGCTAAGCCCATCCCGCAGTTTGATTAAGCCGGCGATGGCGCTAAGCCTATCCCGCAGTTTGATTGAGCCGACGATGGCGCTAAGCCCATCCCGCAGTTTGATTATGCCAACGATGGCGCTAAGCCCATCCCGTAGTTTGATTGAGCCGGCGATGGCGCTAAGCCCATCCCGCAGTTTGATTGAGCCGGCGATGGCACTAAGCCCATCCCATAGTTTGATTGAGTCGGTGATGGCGTTAAGCCCATCCCGTAGTTTGATTGAGCCGGCGATGGCTTTAAGGTTGTAAGCCTATCCCGCAGTGAGGGGTCCTTGTGCCGGAGCACTACGAGCAGAGCCCCCTGAATGGTGCACACTCCGAAGAGTGGGTCGAAGCATGTTCCACATCCATGGCGGGGGTGCATGGTGTTGTGAAAGGATGGACTGATGCAAGGAGCATGGTAGTGTGACAGAGTGCCAAGGGGCACGACTGTGTCAGTGGCGCGGCGCATGGGCGCGGCAGAGTGAGTAAGGTGCCGGGGACACGTCTGTGTTTGTGGCGTACGAGCGCAGCGACGAGCGTCGTGGAGAAAACACTTGGTGTTGGGGCACGTGTTATAAAAGTGGTGTACGGGCGGGGGCAATGAACGTCGCGGAGATAATACCTGGTGCCGTGGGCACCTGTCATTGAAGTGGCGCATGCGCGCGGCGACGAACGTCGCCCATCAATACTTAATGTCTAGGGCACGTATCATGACAATGGCACACAGGCGCGGCAACGAACGTCGAGGAGAAATTGGTGTTGAGCGAGCATTGTAGAGAGCACGATAAGTGATGTTGGGGTTTAGGAGTGACCCTTGCAAGACAAAAGGGTGGCCGACCCCTCCTCAAGAAGGGGTGGCCGACCCCCTTGAAAGAGGGGTGGCCGACCCCCTTGAAAAAGGGGTGGCTGACCCCCTCAAGAAAGGGGTGGCTAACCTCCTCAAGAAAATGGGTAGCCGACCCCCATGAAGAAGGGGTGGCCAACCCCCTACAAGAAGGGGGTGGCCGACCCCCTCAAGAAAAAGGGTGGCCGACCCCCTTGAAGAAGGGGTGGCCGACCCACCCTCAAGAAAGGGGTGGCCGACCCCGTTAAGAAAGGGGTGGCCGACCCCCTTTAGGGGTCGACCCCTTTTTCCAACGGTTTGACTGGGTTGACGTCGATGCATTGGTGATGCCTGTGAATGCTCGAAAAGGAGATGCGCCTTAACCGGGTGATGGCGTTAAATAATTGACCGTTGACTGGGTGATGTGTTCCGCAAAGTGGGTCCCCTAGCAGGCCCTGCTGGTCTGACCAGAATAGGGTATGAATAGAAACATACATGGCTTAACTAGCCTACGAAATGGGATGAGCTAAAATTATGGCATTCAAAATTTCAACAAATGAAATCAATCCCCAATACGTAACACTTCCACTGTGCTACTCTGATAATATACCAAACCATATACTTTACAAAATCCGGATAACATGCTTATCTTCAAGCCTGAGGTGTCCCAAGTATAAAGCAATTTCACATCCCATCTGACCTGTTTTACGAAATTCAAACTTGATTTATAACTACCATTGTCATCACCACTCCAAAATATATTTAGATTGCTCCTCAAAGTATTTATACTTGGCTAACAAATGAAAGACGCTGAATCAAGTTAGTCCAATCAAAATTCAAATCATCTGAAACCAATACAATACCGATAGGCTCACGTTATGCCATTTTGCTAACATATTAAACCATAGCCTTGGTACAAAGCCTAATATTGTCACCGTTAACTTCAATTGTACACCAAAAGTAATAATCAATCTTCATACTAATGACAAGGATTTATACTCCAAAATCATCAAATCAAAATTTACGCCCGTACAAAATCACAATGGAACCATATCAATACGCTCTTAATAACATTTCACTGACAACTGAGTGTAACTCATAACCAAACTTACTAAACTCTTTGTACACCTTCCATCCAATGTTTCACCCACATTGTTAAACTTTCAAATATGATTATCCATGATGAAATCATTAACATCGAATATCCCAAACTTCTATACTCCAAAAACACTTTATTACTTGAAACACACGATTTCTTATGGCAACATCAAGCTCAACCTTTTGCCTATTTTTGTCAACTCTAAAAGGTCACAAACACAAAATTTAAGACTTAACCAAATTAACACCACAAAATGTCTAAGCAATTTAATAATCAAACCATAAGATCACCTAATGATTAATATTTTCCCCATCTAATTTGTATCTGACACAAAAACCCTTAGATAACCTTTGAAGAATAATACTTCGACTTATCCAAACTGGATAACCAATATCAACAAGCATTTACACATCTTATCAAAAGACCGCCACACTTCCGCAGCGCACTCTGATGCCTCAAAACAAACCAGTCCAAACTATTATCAAATTTATAACAGAGAAAAACATATTATTCTTAATTTCACATACATTGCGCATCCACCAAAGTTTAAGCCTTTAACTACCAAATCATTTATATCTCTCAGTCACAGACTTTACAGATGGCTTCTAACTTTCAGAGTTATTCGTCAGAAGATCAAAAGCATCCTATTTTCTAAAGCAATCCATCTTAGCATTATTAGAAGATAATCAATCCATACCCCCAAAATAACATCAAAGTGTTTCATATCCAAAAAATTTATGTCAACTCTTGAACATCTGAAATCAATACTGATGAGGCAAGGATTATAAACCATAAGGGTATAAAGTTATCAACACATAGACACGTCTCCAATTTCTAGGTTCAACACTTAAATTCTCGTAAAAGCATACCAAAGCAACGGAATAAAAGGGGCATTATGATCTAGTAATGCCAAATCTTCCTTTCAAATAACGCACAAAATCTATGTCACAATATCAATTATTTCCTGAGATCACAACCTTTTTCTACACAATATCTGATAGAGCTACGCATAGACATCCAAAGATCATAATCTCATCCTTCAATTATTCTCCTCGTTCAATACAAAAAATATCTGAATTCCAAAGACAACTGACATTCGTTCTATGATTGCGTATTCAACCCACGTCAAAGGTTTATAGCCACATCTCAATCTTATAATCTAATAGGAAACAAATTCCCCAAACTTATTCTACTTTTTCGAGGTTTAATCCCAACCACAAATATCTTAGGCTTAGGAGTCGACATAATCTCAAACCTAAGCTCTGATACCATTCTATTACGCCCCAAAAATTATTTATTCCCTGAGCGTAAACGGTCGAATAATTAGAATTCGGAGGAAACCTTAAAGTTATCAGAAGTCTCTCAAACAAAATCAGAAAACCTTAAAATATCAGAAAAAATGGAGTCAGAAAACCTTTATTTTTTTATAACAAATCTCGCAAACGGTCAATCAGAGCATATACTAATAATTCCAAAAAATACACCAATATCTAACATAGGGGCCCCAAAGCTTTTATAAAATCCAAAATTTCTCCAACACAGAGTTTCAACACGAAACCTAAGTAACACTAACTTGTCTTAGTTATTACACTTAAATTTCAATACTAACTCTGAAATAAGAAAGGTAACTCTTGGTCACACAGCTAGCCCTTCAAATATGAAATCCCCCTACTAACCGCCTGAAAGCTAAAACAATAAGGGAATGAGCCAAATGCCTAGTAAGGTCGCTCAAAGGATCAATTAATCTGAAACAAAAACATCTGAGAAACGAAATTTCGAAAGCACAATTTTTTCCAACGGAACGGATAATAAAACTAGATTTCGAATGTCAAAATATTTTTGAATACAAGCCAGACACAAAAGTTTCAACGAAATGTACATCGAATCAAATTTCAATTGTCAAATTATTTTTGAAAGATAATATTTCAAAGGCACACCAGTTTTGACTAAACAGAGGTCAGACCAAATATCCAATGTCAAAAGATATCTGAGCACGGAGACAGACACTATCAGATCCAATATCAAATATCAAGATATATCTGAGTACGAAAATAGACACTAGAGAGCCATTCAGAAAGTGATCACATACGTCATCACTAACATATGAGGCCGGTTCAAAAAGTAAGATCGCGATCTCTGGCTCAACTCCTCTGAGCTAGCCCACATTTCACTTTACGTAGGCAAGTCAGAAATAAGTCACATACACTGTGACATGGCTCATAAAATTACCCAAAACAAAAATCTTAGAATAACCGTTATCAAGTATCGGACATGTCAAACCATATTCAAAGGCTTCAAAATAACATTATCAAATATCGGACTTGTCAATCTATAAGTGGAGTTCACGGAATAATGGCGATCATAAATCACTGAAACGAACGATATCGATATGCCAAAATTCGAAGGTCAAACAAATTCGACGAAAATTTGATTTTCCCAAATCATAACATTGAAAACCAGTTATTCATAACCATAGTCAAAACAAAGGGAAAAGAACGTCACTTAACTTAATTCGAAGAAGTTCAGATATATAAAAGAAACTAAAGACTCACATGAGCGATTGGTCCATCCCTGATTCAAGTTTTTGAAAGTAAACCCTTACCTTAATCAAGCCTTTTGAGAGCCACAAATCCTTAAGCTCCTCCTTAGAACTTCCAAACTTTCCAAACCTTCTACTCTATCTCTCTCACACAAGGGAGAAGAAAAAAAAACAGAGAACCCAAATGGGCTAGGAATGAAATAAAACACTATTTATATGGGACAAAAATTAAGTTTGCATTCGACAGAAAATAGTTTTCGGTCGACTCAATCCTTCAGCCGTGAAAATACCTTTCCCAAAATCTTGAGGTTTTATTCGACCGAAAATCACCTTTAAGTCGACCGAAAACACCCTTAAGTTGACCGAAAATACCTTTGATGAAAATACATTTAATTCGACAGAAACAAATTTTAATTCGACTAAAAGTACTATTCTTTCGATTAAAAGTTACTGTTCATCGATTTTTTTTTTCAATTCGACCGAAAACTTCAGTAGCTCATTTTCACACACAAAATCTTTTTATTCGAAGCAAAATTCATTTTCATTTGAAGCCAAACTATTTTTATTCGACCGAAAATTTCAAAAACTCCAAAATACCATTTTTCTTCATTTTGATTCGAATGAAACCACTTTCATTGGACCAAAAATTTCAAAAACAATCCCAATTCATTTTCTTAATTTAACAAAAGACCACAAACTTATTTATTCAAAAATAATAATTTCACATAAGAAAAAGAAAATTTTCAGGGTGTTACAAGTCTTCATTAGAGTGATCTTTTTTGCACACTAGATCTTCGGCTACTATTGGATGGTTTCCATCATTTTTTGTGTTCGATAGTATTCTTGAACTTTATGTGCTAGCAATCCTGTTCGGATTCTATCATTTTCAGCCTTTTTGTCCATCCTAATGATAAAACTTAATTCTTTGCTTCCATTTTCCCAAGGTTCTTTCCATTCTGCTTGTATTTTTTAGTGTCAAACGTCATTCTTGCTTAAATTTTTACAAGGCATATAGTTATAAATTTTTGTGTACCTTCTTTGATTGTATCAATTTTGAGACTGGACATCCAAATAAAAAATTTCTTGCGTCGAACAATGTTATGAATGCCTGTTGAATGTCTCCAATTACAACTAGCTTCAACATGTACCAGCTTTTATCAATATCATTGAATCAGCAAAATTTCTTTTAAAATAAACAAATATTCTTAATTTTTCGAGTTTACCTTGATTCATAAGATATTGGAAGTTCACATTTTTCATCCTTACAAGCCCGTCCTTTTTCTATAATTGTAACTTTCTTGCAGCTCTTTTACATGCTGGGTGCCAAGGTTCTTCTTTGTTTTCAATAGTCAGTAATCTCGTTTGAAAAAACAATACAATTTTTGTATAAAGCCGTTGTTAGTTTATGTCGTATTTAAGCCTTATTTTTTCCCCATTTTTGATGCATATTAACCTTTTTTCATTTTTTTCTATTTTTGCTTTTTCAACAATTTTTTGTTTCTTAACTGATTTTTCACGTATTTTAGTTTCTTTGTTTTGTTTTTTTTTTAGTTTTACAATTGTTTAATTGTTTACTAACCCAAATGCAAGAAAAAGAAAATATATCACAGTTCTTATTACCCAATATTTAGAGAACATTCATTATCCAATGTATACTTCATTTTAACCAAATTAGTAAAGGAGTAATTGAGGGATTTTGTTGTTTTGTTTTTCTTTGTCATGTGACTTTTTATTTCCCAATGTTTAGGACATATTTATTATCTAATGTTCATTTAATTTTAACCAAATTTAAAAAGGAGTCATAAATGGAGGGTATAATTGTTATTGACGTAATTAACAGAGGACATAATTGTCCAGAAATGATTTACAACATTCATACTTTTATAGGGAGTATAGATTCAGTGAAAAAAAAATTCAAATAGATAATATTAAAACTTAAATATCATTATCCTAAATTAGTAGCAAGATATATATCTTAAAAAATAAGGAAGCAAAAATTACTTATAAACAAAGTAAAATTTTGAAGTATATGCATGCTAAGGGACACGTAATCGAACAACAAGTTTGCTCAACTGCTTATAAAAGGGGTGTAGTTAATGAAGATCATATGCTGAGAAATGCTATTTTCAGTCTCTTAGATGCTTTTCCACCATATCTTTGTTGTTAAAAATGTACTTTGGTGACAAGTGGTTACCTTTTTGCAATAAATAAGTTGGTGAGTTGGCATACTTGGGGATGAAAATAGTCTCTCTCTGTTTCATTAAGGATGTTAAGGACTAGGCAATAGTAGTAACTTCACATCATCTTTGTGTGCTTGTAACCAAGAGTACAAAGAAAAAATCTCTACACATAATAATCAAAGAAATACAAACCCACCCATAAAATTATGAATTGAAGGGCGGATGAGACTGTCTTTGGAAACATAGCAATGAGATTATCTTTAACCAGGATAGGCTAGATGTCAACCACATCTTATTTCAAACTTCTGAGTTAGTTAGAATTTTGTTTGACTCGTCCAACCACTCGGATCTGTACTCGTTAAGATCATATCCAATACAACTCAAGTTACAAGTGCCCTTCCAGTTTTTCTTTAATCATTACAGCGATATCAATACTCAAGTTACTTGTCTTTGGCTTACATGTCGGCTTGACACGGGAGGTGAGTAGGTAAACATTGGGTTAATAGCTTCCGATTAGAACAACCATCACATAGTTCCTTGTTAGTGAAACAACGGATAGCCAATTACTACACAGGATAACCTATCGCACTTCTCATAGCGTGCACATGGGCTCGCCCTCGTAACTTAATCCATGCTATGATCTATACTGATTCAGATTTCTTTCGTTCAGAAGTGGTGTTGTTTTTTATTGTGTTAGTCTACAATAGGCTTATATTCTTTATTATCTTTACTTCGGTTAATATTTGTTATTTCAGTGGAAGCATCAATTCCCTAACCAATTTATCAAACTTTTCAATCAATAATTGATGTGTGGCCGGTACACTGTACAAAACGCCTTAAAAACAATACTACAATATGTATGGCAATTAAAGTCCAGAAATCAAGGTATGAACGAGCAGGTCACAAGGGACCGCGTGGTGGTGTCTCGTGTCTTCCTGAAGAGGGGTGCACTGTCTTAGGTAGCGTTTGAAATCACTTATAGTTTTGATTTCTGTTTTTAAAAAAAAAAAACCAAAACCAAAATCAATTTAGTTTTTTTTTTTTTTACAAAAACAAATGGATTTTTGATTACCCAGTTTTTATTTAGATTTTTTTCTTTTGGGTGTTAGATTACATAGTTTTTATTTTGAGTTTTTTCTTTGGTGGTGGTGGCCGACCATGGCTGACGACGATGGCAGGCCGACGGGTGGTGGCTACGGCGATGGGAGAGGGGGAGGGGGTAGTGGTAGTGGTAGTCCCAAAACAAAAACCAAAACTGGAAAACCAAAACTCCAAAATTAGAGTTTTCAAAAACAGTCTTGTTTTAAAAATTAGTTTTCAAAAATGAAAAAAAAATGAAAACTGTCTGCCAAACATGTTTTTTTCCTGCAGTTTACAAAACTGGAGAAAAAAACTAGAAACCAACCAATTTTCAAATAAATCCTTAATCTTAGCTTCTTTAGTCCGGCGGGCCCATATTTTTACGACCATATTTTATGTAAAACTAATTAGTTATATTGGGAGTTCTGGAAGTATGTGACTTCAACAATAAACTCCTTAAGCTTACTTAGCCAAAGACAACACAGGAATTAATATCCCACACGTGCTCGTGTCTTCTAAAACGGCGATATTATTTTATTTGAGAGAGATAATCTCTTACTAACTCTCTAAATGATTTACCGTGACATTTATAAGTGATACTGATATAATTGGCCGCGATAAACTGGTTGTGCTAGTTTAAATGAAAGGCATCCTTAAGAACTCTTCGCTTTTTGACTTTTTAATCTCACCATTAATCGTCTTCGTATTGTGGGCTGGAAAATGATAGGAGAGAGTTTGTATAGCCTACGAATTAGTAAAATAAATTGCATATCATTTGAACATTGAACTAAATGCAAATAAAAATTGTATTGAAGTAAATATTGTTTGACAAGTCAAGCTACGGCTATAAACGAGAGGAATGAACAATTAGACACACCAAAATCATCTTAAGAGTTTGTGAAAAAAGTGAAAAATAAAAAGTATAATGAAAAAGAGGGAGCGATACTTAACTATTTATGGTAATCATGATTCACGTTTGGCTCAAAGTTAGGCTTGTAATTGAGATAGGTGGCGAGGAAGCGACAGTGGGAGTTGAGTGGTGGTGTCTGAATCGTTGAGAAGATGAAGCGGTAGAGACAGAGTGAAATTTGTATTAAGATCTTCGTTATTTGTAATATTAGTTATGGATCGCTCATGGTTTACTGGTATTGATAATTTCTTGTCGGTACAGCTTGGGAAGGAATTAGAACTAGGGTTTTATATGAACCGAGTTCGAGCCGAACATGGGTGTGTTCGAACTTGGTTCGTTTAAGTTTTGCTATGTTTGAGCTCAGCTCAAGTTCGTCAAAAGAAAAAAATCAATGTTCGAACTCGGCTCGAGTTCGTGACTGTAAAACTCGGGCTCGACTCACTCAACTCGTTTAACAAAACGAGTCGAACTCGTGTTCCAAAACTCAGCTCGTGTTCGTCGCAATTGCCACCGCATCCCTAAATCCACAAAAAAAATCTAAACTCCTTCAATGTAATCAAACTAAAATGAATCAAACCCATATTATAGAAGATACAAGATGGATGCAGAATAAAAAAAAACTACAAAAGAAATCTTGAAGATCTTGATTGGTTGATGATGAAAACGTAGAAACCGGCAGATGCATGCTCCGGCAACGGTGAGATTACGAGCGTCGATGTCGATGACAGGTGATGATGGCATCATAGAGGGGGAGAGAGAGGGGATGATAGCATCGTAAAGGCGATGAGATTACCAGCATCGTAGATGATGTCCCTGTGAGTGTATGTGGAGGGGGAAAGAAGGGCTTCGTTGTGTGATCAGTGAGGCTTGTGTGTGTTTTTGTTTGTGTGTGTGTGTGAGACAGACGAGGGCGGGAGGCGGGGAGCAGACGACTGCTGTGTCATGTGTGTGGTTTGTGTGTGTTTAGGTTTAGATTTTTATTTATATAGTTAGGGTTTAGGTAGGCTTCACAGATTGGGCGAAGCCCACGGGTTTGGGGTTTTGGGCTAATTGACATTAGGGATTTCATTTTTAAGCATTAATTTAGATGGTTTTATGTAAATGTTAATTTTTTAAAATATATTTAATTAATTTATTATTTAAATAACCTGTTCGCAAACATGTTTGTGAACATTTTGTGTGTTTCATGTTCGGCTCGTTTAATAAACGAGCTCTATAAACTTGTTCATGTTCTGTTTGTTTATTATATGAACGAATGCGAACGAGTTTTAGAGAGAACGAAGCACGAGCCATTCGTGAACATCTCGGTTCATTTACATCCCTAATTAGAACTAAGGCACCTCAACCCCTTGGTGGAAATTGATCTGGTTCTCAGGAAATATTTCCAAATGTGCTATGATACTATGGCTACTCGGCAGGGGGGCATACGAACAAAGAGCAAACTGAAAGCGCTGAACATCGCTCAAGATGATCTGTGTGTGATGTGCTACACTCATCCTGAGACCACAAATCACTTTTTCATGCAGTGTCAATATGCTCTGGAATTATGAAAAATGGTGCTCACGAAAATGCAGGTTACCGGTAACCTAGGCTCATGTCTCAGTTCCTCCAAATAGCACGGTAAACTATGTAAACTAGTTGTGGCAGTAACAATATATAGTACAAATATATGGCAAGAAAGAAGTTCAAGAATTTTTTAGCATAAAGGTGCACTACAAGAAAAAAGGCTTTTAGCGACGGGAAAATCCGTCGCTAAAAGCCTAAAATCCGCTGCTAAATGTTTTAGCGGCGGATTTACCGTCGCTAAAAGTCCCTCGTATAAAAGACAGTCACTAATAGTTTGGCGACGGAATTTTCAAATCCGTCGTGTTATATTTAAGTTTTTGCGACGGATTTATTTATTAATTAGCGACGGAATATCCGTCTCTAATTATATTTTAAGTATTTTAATTTAATCTTTTTGTTAAATTAGCGACGGAATAAATATTTTAGTGACGGAATATTCCGTCGTTAAATGTCTTATTTAGCGACGGAATAATCCTTCGCTAAACACAATAGTAATTAAAAACTTTTAGCGACGGATATAATCCGTCGCCAAAAGTCAAAAATTTTTTAAAATAATTTTTTTAATTTTTCTAATGCCCAAACCTGTAATAAAAAAATCAATCATCAACAACAATGCGCAATAATCAATCCTTAACAATAACACACAATAATCAATACACAAAGAAATATGTAAACTTAATCATAAAAAAGACTCATTATGTACAAGCTGGGAACCCGATACAGCTGGTTAGAGGAGGGGAGAAGAGTACAAGCCAGGCGCAGGGGCCGGGGGGAAGCTGGGACCGGGCACGAGAAGAGGCTCATCAGGGGTTGCCAAATCTCGGATCTGGATCCTGCTGATTCGGGGCCGCTCGACATGTCCAGCTGCGGTACCCTGCTAATCTTGCTCCCTGATCATCCTCAACACCACCGTAGCAATGTGCGCAATCTCCTCCTCATCCAACGAATGCCGAGGAACCGGTGTCTGTGGAGAGGCAGTGGGGGTGCGGACGCTCCTATCATGGCACGAGCAGTCCTGCTAGGCAGGCCGCGTATGCGGCCTTCTGGCCGATTGACGACCTCCGGCGTATCCAGCCATCGCTTCAACGCCGCAGTACTCGCACCCGTACTAGTGGACGCTGATGGCTGTCCGGACTGCTCCTCGGACTCCCTAAGCTGTTCATACGAGGCCTGCAAAAAACAGTGATATAAAGATATGTTAGGGCATTAATTAACGCAACAGACATTGAGGATAGAAAGAAAAAAATTAACAACTTAAACAAATTGACTCACATCGATCCGCCGGGCAATATCTGAAATATAGTCGCCCGCTCGGTGCGCCTCGTCCTTGTCCTTCTTCCGCACGTGCGTCTGATTATACGTCAGAGCTACGACCTCATCGTCCTCCAGATCCGGGTGCTCGACCGCATTCTTGTGTCGGACGATGTCGTGTGGCACCGACCCCCCATGTGCGTCAGATCTTTGTTCTGTCTGTTCTCAGCCCCGCACTTACTCTTGGCGTCCCAACCTGGATCCGTAGCCCACCGATCTATCATCGCCGTCCATACAGTCGGAGATATCCAATGTGGGGGATATCTCGTCATCTCCGTCATTGGGGCACCCTTGGGCAACATCTTCTTCACCCGGTCCCTTGCGTCGTGGAGCCATCGGCGGTAATTTTTGCCGATGTAAGCAAAGAAGGCCTGCTGCCCTAGTGCTTGCTGCCCTAGTGCTTGCTGCTCAGGCGAGTCAAACGTGAACCCCTCCTGTAAGGCATTCAATAACACAAATTAACTACAGAAAACAAACTCTAATTAAACAAATACTATCGCTGAAAAAAATACTTCACCGTACCAGCCACTCCTCCCATAGGGACTCCCTCGCAGCGACATCCCAGTCCTTCCAGTACAGGCGTGGCTCGAAGAATCGGCCCTTCACAAGAACGCCGATCTTCATCCTCGCCTGATTCTCCAGGATCCTGCCAAAGAAGTAAATAAATAAATTAATACAGTTCAAATATAAATTAACACCCAAAAAATTTTAAATATAAGGCATGATGTGATATATTTTTTTTACTTACAGGCCCTCCTAAGTGAGCGTAACTCTCTGTTTACTCTAGGGGTCGATGCGTACCCCGCGTGTCGGACCACGGCCTCATCGAGATCCTACAAAACACCAACATTAATACAGTTCAAATATACTTTAAATATAAGGCTAGCGAAAATGTACTAAACACCGTTATCAACTATACCTGTGGTAGAACCCACGGAAGAAGGAGAATCAACTATACCTGGGGCTGGCTCTGGCGCTGGGGCTGGAGCTGGGGCCCCATCTGCTGTACACGTCACTCTGTGCCTCGTCATCAATGGGCAATGACTAGGTGGGACCCACCGGGGAGGAAGCAGCTCGGCGTCCAACCCGGCCACGAATAGCCCGTATCCTATCCATATCTGACTTCGTATAGATAAATTACAACTACATGAACACATTAAAAATAATAATTTGGCAGAAATCATCGGCACTATATATATATATATATATATGAACGGAGGTGCAAAAACACATCAATATGAACCAAGTTCTAAAATGTGACTACATTTTTTCCCCGGCTTGTTACAACATTACAACTCAATCATTTTCAGTTTGAGAATCATCATCATCTTCATCACTTTCCTCATCGTCCTCTTCTTCGTGGGACTCGTCATCCTCTTTATCTTCTAATTTATCCTCTTCATCAGTAGACTCGGTCACATCATCTCCAACACTTTTCACGTCTTCCGCGTCATCATCTACGACTTCTTCTCCTACATGAAGTGTTGTTGGAAGAGGAAGATCGTCCTCCTCGTTGTTGACCTCAACAGGGAACAAGACAGGTGGTTGGTCGGCTTGAAAGGAGTCTAGCTCACTGTCATATGTCACGGGTAATTTCTTGGACTTAATAATTGTATACCCGTGACATATCGGCATAACAGTCACCGTTGACCAATACTCCACTGTTTTGGGTTTGTTTTGTTTGGTCATCATCTTTTACGTTAAACTAAACCCGTTCATATAGACTCCGTAACAGGATGTTTGTTTGTTAGGGCCTTCAGCTAGTTATTTCAAGCAGGAGGCCACTGGTCTATCCATTGACTTAACCTATTATAGATGACGGTAAAAATTAAGGATAAATCAGTATACTAATTGTCCACAGAACTGTATATAACACATAATATCAATGATAACAATCTTACACGCCTTTTGAACCACTGTACAAACTGTGATTTCCGATAAGATTCAAGTCATGCGGGATCAGTGATTAAAGATTCCGCATCGAACTCACTGCAAACCAATATATATAGTTTACTCGCTTAACACACACTTTCAATTATGTATAGCAATATAAGTGAATTAAGACTTTAACTTACTCAACGAATGCCAAAACTTCATCGCAATTTAGAAGGGCATATATTGTTGCAGTACTGTATTCTTCATCCGTTAGCCATCGAGTATACGTTCGGCCGAACGGACTACCTGACTGCTTGAATATTGACAATTGCCCTTCCAAATTTGTGTTGTATCCGGGGTCATTTCGGCCTAGTTGATTTAACCTTGTATCAACATCAGACCCAAAATATTGACTACAAAAGTTTACAAGTTCTTCCATTACGTAAGCCTCCGCAATTGAGCCCTCAACCCGAGCCTTATTGCGGACTTTGGGCTAATTATAGCTAATTAGGGTTGATTAAGAGTAATTAAGGTTATTTTGAGCTAATAGCCGGGTTTTATTGTGCGGAGTCGTGTTGATTACTCCTAATTAGGGCTAATTAGGCATTAATTGGGTTATGTTAGGGCTAATTAGTGTTAATGAGGACTACCTTGGACTAATTATAGCTAATTAGGATTGATTAGGATTAATTAGGATTATTTTGAGCTAATTAGGGTTTAATTGTGCGGAGTAGTGTTGATTAGCCCTAATTAGGGCTAATTAGGCTTAATTGGGTTATTAGACTTAATTACGACTACTTAGGCGCGTAATCAGAGTTTAGTTACGTGTTAGGGTTTTGGGTTTAATTAATCTAATCACAGGTCTAAAAGATATGAGTAATTAGGGCTAATTAGGGTTTAATTTGGACTGATTGGTGTTAATTAGGATCAATTTGGAGTAATTACAACTGATTTAATGTTCATTGGGTTCTTAGGATAAATTAAAACTAATTAGGGTTATTAGAGCTAATTAGGGTTAATTGGGTTCATTAGGGTTAATCGGGACTAATTAGGGCTAATTATAGCCAATGCTGGAGCCACGATGAGATTCTAAGGGGTGCTAAAAATGTCGCATTAACCTAATTAACCTAAATTCAACAACCAACCACTCAACTAATTCATAGACATCTCAATCCAATTAGGCCACATCCTCCGTTAACAATCTCAATTATCAAATTCTCACTGCACAGTCAACAATCTCAATTCCCAATACCTCATATAGGGTGTCGGTATGGTGTCCGACATCTTTGGACACGTCTGAAGATATTGATTTATTTTTTAAATGCTGGACGCCGTGTCCATCACCCCTTGAAGAGGTACCGGACACCTCTTGAAGAGGTGTCCACAAGTATAAAGCCAAATTGTGACATTTCAGTGTCGGTGTCGATCGGACGCTGTGTCCGTGACCTACCCACACCTCGACACCTCATCGACACATCCAGAAACGTGTCAAACACCTCCAGAAACGTGTCGGACACCTCCGGACACGTGTCCAACACCTACCAACACGTACAGACACCTCCGGACACGTCCGAAGTCATTGATTTATTTTTTAAATGCCGGACAATGTGGACACACTCATCAGCAGATGTGGACACACTCATCAGCATGGAACTTGGCAGAACTGTTACCTTATCTTGAAACAGGCAATACCTCCTGAGGTACTTCCTTTTCTCTCAGCTTGGCATCTTGACAAACGTAGAACATATATATGAGGTATATCTCTCTAACATAAAAGTCTAAGATGTTTAATAGTGTTTCTAGGCATTTCATTTCCAGTTTTGCCATAAATCTCTCTATCTTATCTTAAAAGAGCAAACCTGAAATGAACATTTACCTTCCAATATACCCCCCTTTAGAAAATGAAGATTAAAAGAAACCAAATCCATCAGAATTCAAAACAAACCACGTTTCAAGTCCACTTAACTATTATGTATTTGTAATTACCAGTAACATGATTACAAAAGAGAACCAATGACTTAGGAATCTAATGGCTCCAGTTGGAACCAATGTCAAAAACCATAAAAGCTATGGGCTAATACTAAGCAACTACAGGCCGAAAAGCATAAGATTACAATATCATCACCTGCTCCGGCCAGGAATCTAATGGCTCCAGTTGGAACCAATGTCCACCACAACACTAACACCAATAAAAAAACTCACCCATAAATAGGGCCAGCACAAATGTATCTTTATTGAGAAGATTATTATGATCTCAACAAAAGGTAAGAGTTATCAAATTGCATGGCAATTATAATGGTAGGATTAAGGTGAATCGAAACATACCTTTGTCGCCGATTGCTCCGCCGGTGGTGAAGATCAAAGAAGATTGGGATTTGGGATCTTGTGGCCTGTTAGCGCCGGTGGACTGGTGGAGTGACCGGAGGATGGAGGTCTTCAGAACTCAGACCGGTGCTGCCGGTGCAGAGGTCGCCGTGAGGCCATCCGTCGGTTTGTGCTTCGCCGGAGTGAGGCGAGGCAGCAGTGTTGGTGGTGCGGCGGCAGTGAAGGCTTGGTGGCGCGGCTGGGGGAGGATGAGGTGTTGTCGGCAGTGGGGCACAGTGGAGATGAGAACGGGGCAGTGGAGGTGGGGCACCGTGGGATCGCCAGCGGTGAGAACTCAAATTATTCGAAGAGAGAAACGGGGAAAGAGAAAACTAGATCGGGGGGATTTATTAAACACTTTTAGCGACGGAATGAATCCGTCGCTAAAAGTCTGTCAGTGAAGGTCGCACTTTTACCGACGGAAGTTTTAGCGACGGAGTTATGCCGTCGCTAAAAGTGTTTTATTAAACCCTTGGAAATAAAAAATTATAAAAAAGTTTTAGTGACGGAACTTTCGTCGCTAAAAGACCGCCGGCACAATTCTGTCGCTAAAAACTTTTAGCGACGTCTGATTCCGACGCTAATAGTATTTAACGACGATACTTTCCGTCGGTGAAAGATAATTTAGCGACGGAATAACTTCCGTCGCTGAAAATCCGTGGCAAAAGGCCTCTTTTCTTGTAGTGGTGCCACTGTTCAAGGATGTCTATATGTCATTCATCAGTGGATCAAGTATAGAATTTATAGCCGTCCAAAATCTCCATGTACAGATAGGAACAAGGTGTTGCGTCAAGGATGGGGGCTAGATACTCAGAGAACACTTAGAAAGAACACAACAGAAAAAGTTGTTCTCGTTACATGTATATACAATCTGTATAGTATGCTGAGTATGACTTTGCAAATAGTTTACGCTTCAATGAATACGAGGAATTTGTGACCCAAAAAAAAATAAATTGAAGAGATTAATTTTACCAAACTGTCTATTTCCACACGCTTGAATGCTTATTCACATCTTGATTTGTCGCATCAAATTAAATTAGTGACAAAATCTTTCATTGATAAATCATAGTGTGGGCAAAGCATTTAAGTGTGAAAGTAAACTTTTGTTGTTTTGACCTTTTACTTGCTAATGCCGAAAAGATAACAGTTGTCAAAAAACTACATCTGTAGAGAAAATAAAGTGAAAAATCATAAAATGAGTTCAAACAAAATTACCACTTTTATCTTCTAAAACAAAATCCTGGCTCCATCACTAGTTAAGTGTCACTAAGGTAGTTTATAAGAAAATTTTCTGCTCAAAACTAGTGGGACCGGGGAAAGCAGAAGCAAAGCATTTATGTGGAAATTTTGTTCTCGAGTATTGTTGGGCATGAAATACGATCACTAGCTACGAGGTTGTGGAATTCGCCCGAGCTCAAGCTGTTAAGCCCAACTTACACCCCATATTTCAGGCAATAAGGAAATGGACTGCCTAAAATTGGACCAGACCCAATCTAAGATTTTCACAAGGCCCGATATCAGCCCAACCAATTATATGCCTCTTCAAATTGATTAATAATCTTCATTACATATTGTAAGGCTATTGCCAAACCATGCGTATTTATTTTGGAAAAATCAGATGTGTAGCTATGTCAATAAGCAACTTCTCTATGTCCACTAATAAAAAGACAATTATGCTCTTACATCAAGCCTACATGTATTAATTCATTCAGGGTAAAGAGGTCATTTAGTTTCAAATTTACAACTCTATTTTTTTTCTCTTTCTCCCCTAGCTATCACCATAAAGCAATGAGATTCGAAGGAGAACTCTAAAATACGACATCAGTAGAGCACACTGTCGCCATACTGTCCTTGAATTCCGCCAGTGGTCGTTGCTGCGGTGGTGGGGACTGCTATGGTGGGTGGGGTGGCCTGGAAAGAGCGCATGTAGTAGCGAGGAAGGAGCGGATAGCAACGGCATGGAGAAGAAGTGGAGGTTGGTCGTGAGCGAGGCCTCTAATTTGTAACGGAGGGAGGGGGAAGAGATCACCGCCAGAGGTTGAGGCAGGGAAAAGGGTACGAGGAAACGACAGCTGATAAGGGGAATAAATGACATCTATAATAAAAGAAAAGGCTTTAATACCTACCTTGAAACGATGCAGTTTTAGTAAACTGCCATAGAGAAGTTCATTGTGGCTTAGGAATACATCCAACCTCCCCTCTACTTTTTTTTGGAGATATTTGTATGTATATATCATCTATTTCGTTGGACAACTGTCTGAGCAAGATACTAAAATCGTAATCAAGTGTAAAAGATAACTTGAAGGAGATTGAAAGCTACGAAATAAAATCTCAACCAAACAAACATTATTTTAAGTAGGGTAGGCATCATATTTTGTGAACAAAAACAAATATTTGACACAATGGGGAGTGAGGATGATCATACATCGGTCAAATACTGAGAATGGGCCTTTTTAATTGATGAATAAACTTGTCCACATCCGAATTGTCCAACGCATAACGCCGGAAGAGGAAAATCAAAATCCATCAACACCTCGATCCAAATACAGATACATTCAACCAACGATGGTCCAGAGCAGAGTCTATTGCTGCTGCCATCTATTTTGATCCAATAGTTCTTGAATTGGGTTCGACTGGAAGGGCTGGTGAGGGGCCTGTTTGACAGTTGACATCATCACTCAGTCTTTGCAATTTGGTTTTACGTTTTGGATTCTTCATTTTTTGTTTTAAAGGAAGAAAATATGTTTGATAAGTGTTTACTGGGAAAAGGAATCGTGAATTGATTTTAGTTATGTTCGGTAAGTGTTTCACAACACATTATGAGATTACTTCTTGCTTGGTTTTGTAAAAGTTCTTATTTGTGTCCATTTTTTTGGTCCACCTACGCCCCACTAGAAAAAGCGTTTGGAATCTATTTTCATTTTTCTTACTTTCATCGTAAAAGTTATGTTTATTAACCATTCTTTGATTCTGCTTGAAGTTCAAATCATGTTATTTAGTGCTATTAAAGACAACTTGGAGTGGAAGAGTTCAAACATGGATTGAAATTATCACTCCCCAGAAAAGAAATGCATTCGGGTTATATTCAAGTAGACTTACAAATGTCTACCTAAAGAAAGAAAGAAAAGAAAAATAAACCACTCCGTGCTGGATAAAGTTCCTTAACATACATGGGGTGTATGTAATGTTTAATATGTCAAATTAGCTCACTCACTTTCAACTCCTCACTATTTCACAAGCAAAATCCCCATAGAAGTCCCTCGGATAGATGAGATCTAACTCATAACAATTAAGGATGGTAATATGGGGATACTCACCCCACCCTAACCTAAGTCATATGAAATTTTACACTTGTTGTGTACTATGATGGATGGGGGTCTCACATCGATTGTGTATTAGGAGAGGTCATAAGCTACGTGACTATAAGGTTAAGTTGGATCTTGTCCCACATCAAAAGAGGGAAAAAATAATTTGGCCTTAGGAAACCTTGTTAATGAAGTCTTAAGCACCAATTGACAAGTTCGTTTAAGAAAGGCAAGGCCCTGAGACAATGGGTCCCAAAGGGGTTGATTATGAGATCTCACGCTTGCCATGTACTAGGATAGATGGAGATTACATATCAATTGTTAAATTGAATCTTGTCTCACATCGAGAGTGAGAGAGAAATAATTTGGCCTTGATAATGAACTCTTAGGTACCTTTTAGCTAGGTTTCACAGGGAATTAACACCCCGTGGTTACAAGTTGTCACATCCTTATATTATCCCATATTTGATTTAACATGCCCCCGCCTCAACCCATTTATATGTACCCTTCCTATTAGATCAACTTGGATACGGGTCTACCTGTTTAGTTTTTAGATCTTCTTCCTTTTTTTTTAAGTAGTCAAATTTTTTTAAAATTATCTTTTTTTACTCAGGTTGTCGACAGTGCTGCTATAGGTGGCTACCTATCATGGTGGAGGGAGGTTGTGGTTGGCGGAAGATCCTAATGATAATGGATGAACTTCAGTGGTGGTGGTGGTGGTTTCGACAATGGCGTCCGGAGGTGGTTACCGGTAGTGGGCTTCTGTAGTTGGGAGGAAGACAAAAAAACACAGAAATGTGATTGGTTAAGTTGGGAATGGAAGATCCATATAGGCCTAAATGAAATAAATTGGGTCATGCTCGGGATGGGGAACCCTATTCGGGATAAGTCAGTTAAATGTTACGGACCGAGTGGAAGGAGGCTGATTTTTAGAGGTTACGCCATGCTTACGCTCATTAGGTGCTTACGAAACGCTTAGTGGACGCTTACTTGGCAATGGATGGACAAGGCTTCCGGAAGGTTCCGCACTTCTTTACACACCCAAGCCCTTGTACATATGCGAATATTCTAGAGTAGTGGTAGATAGCTCTAGAATGGTAGGGAGTATTCTAGGAAGGGCATAGAATATTAGAGAGGCTTGTAAATAGTCTAGAGAGTTCTAGAGGGATAATGCATACCGTAGGATTGCATGTAATCTCCACCGTCCGTTGAGGAGGTAGAGTAATGTATAAGGCCAAGGCCTCATTTGGCGAAGGGATCCAAGAGTGAATCTAGGCATCTAGAGTTGTACATCTAGAGTGTGAGTGTATCCTTGTACTAAGTTTCTCTAAGTTATAATATAGTGGGAATCATTCCCAAACTCTTGTGTTGCGCAGTGCATTTGCTTCTAACATCGCTCAGCTCGAAGGTTAGGCTGACTTAGCGTGCAAGCGGGGGCTTGATCTAGCTAAGTGCCGCATGGTTTTGACTTAGGGAAGTTCGTTCCGTGACAGGTGGTATCAGATCTTGGTTCCGAATGGTCGTACCAAGCAAGAAGCAGTGATGGCAAGCAAGGACACTAGTGTTTGGACATCAGGAATGTCCGAGGAGAAGTTGGTCATGGTCGAGCGTGGGCGAGATCCACTACCACCACCCAATGGGAAAAAGGGTGGTCGAGGCCAAAGCAAGTCGAAGGATGTGCTTGCTTCGTTGGATGGCCGAACGGGTCACTTGGAGTTAGCAATGGGAGATGTCAAGGATCGCGTGGAGATGGTCGAGCAAAATCTACAGACGTTGGAGGATCACGTCTTAGAAGAGCTTGAGTTGCTCAAAAGGGCGGTGGGTGCCCAAGATGAGCTACGTGAGAGGTTCACAGAGTTGTTCACGAGTTTGCAAGAAACTTTTGATGGGGTAAAGGCTAGCGTGGAGGAGACAAGGGAAGACGCGGTGATGTGCGAGAGTGCTATTGCAGGTGGAGCGGTTTCCACTCCTAGTCCAGGGTGGACACGCCTAAGTTGAAGGAGTTCAGAGGCAAGAGGGATGCCAAGGAACTCGACAATTACATATGGCACATGGAGCAATACTTCGAGGGTGCTAGCATCACGGACAAGAAAACTAAGGTAAGAACTGCCACTATTAACCTTACGGATACCGCAACTCTATAGTGGCTTAGAAAACATTGAGATATAGAAAAGGGGTTGTACACCATAGATACGTGGGAAGTGTTCAAAAGGGAGATTAAGAAGCAATTCTATCCGGAGAATGTAGCCTACGAAGCAAGAAAGAAGATGAAGGAATTGAGACATAAGGGTAGCATAAGCGACTATGTGAAGGGGTTTACTATACTTATGCTTCACATTCTGAATATGACGGAGGACAACTTCGTCGACGGCCTCCAAAGTTAGGCCAAGAAGGAACTTCAATGCAAGGGCGTGAAGGACGTCTATGAAGCCATAGCTATGGCGAAGTCGTTGACGGAGTACGACAGGGGGGATCTTCAAAATTGAAGGAGGAAGAAGAAGCTTCGGAAGGCAACCACGCCAATGGTGGCAGAGAGAGTCCTAATGCGTGGCACAAAGGGGGAAACCAAGCTAGCACAAGCAAGACCGAGGGCCACGACAAGCTACAAGAAAGATGTGCTAGCCGCAAGCACAAGGATTGCTTCTTTTATGGAGGGCCGCATTGGGCAAAGGATTGCCCGCGATAAGACAAGATGGCTGCCTTAATCGAGGAGAAGGAGAAGGAGAAGGAGGAGTAAGAGCGCGAGGCGGTGCGCATAGGCTCGCTCCAAGTCCTAAATGCTCTCCAAAGGAAGAATGTGCCGCAAGTCATGACAAGTGAGGGACAAGCCTCTATGAGCAAGGGGTTGCTCTACTTGGGGACAAAGTTGAATGGGAAGCCGGCACAAGTGTGGGTGGATACGGGGGCAATCCACAACATCGTGACGATGGAAGAGGCTGAGAGGTTAGGCCTTAACGTGGTTGATGGTGAAGGTGGGCTAAAGACCGTCAACGCCGCGAAGCCCCTACAAGGCATAGTTCGACGGGTTAAAATGTGCCTTGGCAGGTGGAAGGGGTTCGTAGATTTTTCTGTCGCACGGATGGGTGATTTCAAAGTAGTATTGGGCCTTGATTTCTTATGATAGGTGAATGCTCTTGTGTCAGCGTACAACAATGCGGTGTGTGTAATGGAGCTAGGGGCAGCTTTTGCGGTGCCAATGTTCGGGGGAACAAGCACCACGACTCCTACCATGTAGCTATCAGGAATGCGGCTAGTAGAAGGAGTTGAAGCCGAGAAATCTAAGGGTGAGGGCACCTACTTGGCGTGTCTCAAGAAGGAAGACAGCGTTATGCCTACGACCGGGCAACCACCAAAGGAATTGGTGGGCGTCCTCAAGGGGAAGAAGGATGCTATGCCGTGGGAGAAACCATCAAGGGAAGCAAGGAACGTCCTTAAGGTGAAGAAGGGCACCGCCAAGAAAGCCAAAGACGTTCTCAAGGGGAAAGAGAACGTGCCACTATCCGAGCCACCGAGGGAAGAGAAGGACGTTTTCAAGGCAAAGGAGGACATTGTGCCGTGCAAGTTCGAGAAACGACAACCCTTTAGGAGAAAGGTGGACCGTGAAGGCAAGCTTGATCGGAGGGCCGGGGCCAAGCCTTAAAACGTGGCACCATTTGGGATGGCACCACAATACTTGTAGAGGATGGTTGTTGTGTCAAAGACAAAAGGGAGGGCCACGGCGCAAGAGAAGAGGAGCGAGAAGACTTGTCTTGCGGGCAAACAAGACAAGGTGAAAGAGTGTACAAGGCGGCAGCCGAGGGAGTATAACCTTGGGGACTTGGTGATGGTCAAGACCCTAAGAAAGGTGCACAAGGGGTTTGTGCCGATTATGGAGGACCCTTTCCTATCACAGCTAAGGTTGGGAAGGCATCCTACAAAGTGTAGTTGCCACCAAAGTCGAAGGCTCATGCGGTCTTTCACATGAGCTTGTTAAGGCCTCACAATGTGGGTGTGGAAGACCATAATCATGGTAAGAGCCATAGGACACAGCCAGCCAAGGGCAAGTCCTATACGAAGACGACCAAGTACGTGCTTAGCAGTGAAGCTCACGTGAAGGCAAGGAACTGCACCAACGAGGCGATGCTTGGCCAAGTAGGAGAAATTACCGACGATACGAGCAACATGGGAGTCGATAGAAGATCTTTGGCAGTTTGAGATGTTGCTCAAAATCATAATGAGGGCCCAACGAGTGCGTCGCGAGATTAGGTGGGGGAGAATGTTATAGACCGAGTGGAAGGAGGCTGATTTTAGAGGTTACGCCATGCCGACGCTCATTAGGCGCTTACGGAACGCTTAGTGGACGCTTACTTGGCAATGGTTGGACAAGGCTTCCGGAAGGTTCCGCACTTCTCTACACACCCAAGCCTTGTACATATGCGAATATTCTAGAGTAGTGGTAGATAGCTCTAGAATGGCAGGGAGTATTCAAAGAAGGGGCTAGAATATTAGAGAGGCTTGTAAATAGTCTAGAGAGTTCTAGAGGGATAATGCATACCATAGGATTGCATGTAATCTCCACCGTCCGTTGAGGAGGTGGAGTAGTATATAAGGCCAAGGCCTCATTTGGCCAAGGGATCCAAGAGTGAATCTAGGCATCTGGAGTTTTACATCTAGAGTGTGAGTGTATCCTTGTACTAAGCTTCTCCAAGTTATAATATAGTGGGAATCATTCCCTAACTCTTGTGTTTTGCTGTGCATTTCCTTCTAACATCGCCCAGCTCGAAGGTTAGGCTGACTTAGCGCGCAAGCGAGGGCTTGATCTAGCTAAGTGTCGTACAGTTTTGACTTAGGAAAGTTCGTTCCGCGACAGGTGGTATCAGAGATTGGTTGCGAAGGATCGTACAAAGCAAGAAGCGGTGATGGCAAGCAAGGACACTAGTGTTGGGACATCGGGAATGTCCGAGGAGAATTTGGTCATGGTCGTGCGTGGGTGAGATCCACTACCACCACCCAATGGGAAAAAGGGTGGTCAAGGCCAAAGCAAGTCAAGGGATGTGCTTGCTTCGTTGGATGGCCGAACGGGTCACTTGGAGTTAGCAATGAGAGATGTCAAGGATCGTGTGGGGATGATCGAGTAAAATATACAGACGTTGGAGGATCATGTCTTAAAAGAGCTCGAGTCGCTCAAAAGGGAGGTGGGTGCCCAAGTTGAGCTACGTGAGAGGTTCACGGAGTTGTTCACGAGTTTGCAAGAAAAACTCGTGGCGTAAAGGCTAGCATGGAGGAGACAAGGCAAGACGTGGCGATGTGCAAGAGTGCTATCGCGGGTGGAGCAGTTACCACTCCTAGTGTGATGCCCCGAACCTAGATTACCCGGTTATTATTACTTATAGCGACAATTCTAGGATCATAAGGAAAAAAGAAAGCATAACGATAACATATATTATTGATATTGATTATTGTCCTTGTCAAGAATTAGCGTTAACTGATTTCTTTTTTTTTTAGAGAGACCTTGAACGACAATTTTATACATATAATTACGATCTTAGCAACAAAATTGAAATCATAAAATATAAGTTATGATAACAATTATGAACAACACTGATTGAGGTATTAGTAGCAATTAGCGAATCAATATCTTATGACGTTTAGCGACGAAATTATTTTCTTAGCATTGATACTTCTACATGACATTTTTTTAAGCGACAAATAGTGAAGCGGGTTAGCGTAATAGTCTTTAATAAATTTGTTAACATATGGTTCGTCGTAAGTATTTTATTCTTTGGAAAATTTTTCGTAATAATAAGTTGGGTTAGAAGTTTTAGCGACAAATGGGTTTATAGGGTTTCTTTGCAATTCTTACTAGGGTTTCATCTCACAAACTTCTATGTAAGACACAAGTATGGGCAGCCACCCTTCTAGCCATAAGACTCAATCGGGTTCCTGATAGAAGGAGATAGCAGGAGAAAGAAGAGAGGCTGCCAACCATTTTACGTGGAAGAAAGGAGAGAGAGAAGGAGAGCTTTAGGGCTGAAAATCCCAGGTATGATCTCTTGCCCTTTTAGCCATCAAAATGAATAATTTAAATGGGTTGTTATGCTATTTTGAAAGGGGATTCGTGGGTGTTTGATTGCTGTGTTTTTCTGAGTGTAATGCGTATGTATTCGACAGGATATATAGTTATTTTTGGCTATGTAGTGGGGCTGCCATGTGATGGCAGCCATGGTGAGATTAATTGTGCAGTGTGTTTATGTGTGAAGAAGAAGGGGATGAGTAGCAGCACATGGCCATGTGCGTGATGGGGCTGTGTTGTTGGCGAAGTGCGGGTAACGGCATGGGAAAAAGAGGACTGCCGAGGACAGCCATGTGAAGGCTGGTTCGGCAGTGCGAAGGGGTGTTTGTATGCAGTAAAGGGGTGCAAAATAAGGGGGGAAACAACAAGAAAAGGGGCTGATACAGCTGCTGTTTGGGTGTGCGCAAGGTGGAAAGGAGAGAAGAAACGGGTGCCGGGAGGACTGCCAGGTAAGGGACTGTTGGCATGGCGTTGTGGCTGGTGTAATGGCGCGTTAGGGATGGCTGAAGTGTGGAGAGAAAAGGGGGATGGGAAGGGCTGCCATGGGGCAGTCGTAGTGTGATAGTATGTGCATGACCGTGAGTGCAAATGAGGGAGAAAGAGGAGAGGGAAGGGCTGCCGTAGGGCAGCCGTGAGGAGTGATGTGTGTGAATGGTTGTGTGAGCGCGGGTGAGAGGGGAAAGGCGACGGTGCAGTGTGCAAAGATGGGTGTGCTGTGTGCTTGAAAGGGGCTAAGAAGGAAGCAACATTTAAGAGGCTGCCATAGCTGTATGCATGTGGTGTGTGTGAAATGGGTTTAAGGAAAGGAAAAAATAAAGGTGAAGGAGAGGGATAGCAAGTGTAGGTTGTGCCATGAATGATTTGAGAAAAGATGAGTCACGGCATAGCTGTATAAAGACTCACCGGAGAATGAAGGCAAGAGATATGCATTGTGTGAGCATATACATATGTGTGTGTGTATTGTGAGTGAGTGTGTTGTTGTTTATATAAAGTGAGTGATGAAGTGCAAGTGTGTGCAATGGAATGCACTGTTAGACAGCGTGAAAGAATGGTGAAGGGGAAGACCCACTGCCATGGCGGTGGGTGTGAGGAAGAAATGGATATGTTATGTATAAGTGTAGTGCATAGATGTTTAGACAAGGCTATTTCACTACAAGAAAACCTGCATTTTGCGACGGAATATTGCCGACGGACTGGATTCCGTCGGTAAATTGTAATTTATCGACGGAATTATCCGTCGAAAAAATTCCGTCGTTAAATATTATTAACGACGGAATAATCCGTCGAAAAAGGTTTTTTGCAACGGCCTTTTGCCGGCGGTATTTTAGCGACGGAACTTCCGTCGCTAAAATATTTTTAAGTTTTTTTTATTTTTGGAGGGTTTAATAAAAACTTTTAAGCGACGGAATGTCCCCGTCGCTAATAATTTTGTCGGTAAAGTCGGATGTCACCGACGGACTTTTAGCGACGGGGTAATTCCGTCGCTAGAAGCTATCCCTAAAATTACTCAGATCTGTTTCTTCTCTCTCCCCGTTTCTCTATTCGAAAATCGGCTTCACCCCCTTTCCGCCGGCGACTTTCACCTCCACGGTTCACCGCCGTTCTCACCTCCACGGTTCACCGCCGTTCTCACCTCCACGGTGCCCCACCTCCGGCGACACGAAATCCTCCCCTCGACGCCGGTAGACCGATATATACCTCCATTGCCGCCGCGCCAGCGCCGCCCTCCACTGCCGCCTCGCCACCAACACAGCCGCCGTCCACTGCCGCCGACAACCACTACTCGTCAGCCGCACTTAGAAAGTAAGTCACCCACTGTCGATTTTCTTTGGTTTGGCATGGTACATATGTCAATATTTAGCACCCACTGTTGTAATTTTTGGGATTAGATCATGCTACTTTGTTTAATTATGTGGTGTTTTGACTGGTTATCTCGAAAACTATGGTTGAATATTAAAAAAAATTAAAATAATTGAGGTGTTGATTTGATACTGCCCTACCGAGAGAGAGGGGTCTACAGGTTGGTGTGTTTTGGACTGGGCGTGAGGAGGTGGTTATGGAGTCGCAGTGATGGCAGCCGTGACTGCAAGTGCAGTGTGTGCGTATAGTGTGTTGTGTACTTATATATGTAGGTGGTGCAGTGTAAAGTGCTGAGTGTGTGCAGTGGGTAAAAGGAGTGGGCAGGCTGTGAGGATACATGGAGTGGAGGGAGAGAGGCTGTAACAGGCACCCTAAATTGAATGTCCTAAATCAACCAAACCCTGAATTGAACTAATAGAACCTCCTAATTGAACTCTAAATTGAACTAATTAAACCATAAATTGAATGCCCTAATCAAATCGAACCCTAAATTAAACTAATTGAACCCTTAATTGAATGCCCTAATCCAACCGAACCCTAAATTGAAATAATTGAACCCCCTAATTGAATGACCCAAATCAACCGAACCCTAAATTGAATCAATAGAACCCCCTAATTGAACCATAAATTGATATAATTGAACACTAATTAAACCCTAAATTGAATGCCCTAATCGAATTGAACCCTAAATTGAATGCCATAATCCAACCGAACCCTAAATTGAACTAATAGAACCTCCTAATTGAACCCTAAATTAAAGTAATTGAACCATAATTAAATCCTAAATTGAATGCCCTAATCGAATTGAACCATACATTAAACTAATTGAATGCCCTGATCCAACCGAACCCTAAATTGAAATAATTGAACCCCCTAATTGAACCCTAAATTGAATGCCCCAAATCAACCGAACACTAAATTGAATCAATAGAACCCCCTAATTGAACCTTAAATTTCTGTAATTGAACCCTAAATTGAATCTCATCTAATACAATCGAACCCAAAATTGAAATAATTCAAGCGCATCGGATATGTGCATTTTGAACAATTTTTTCCCATTTGAACATTGATAATTTTAGGTTGTTAATTGTGCATTTGAGAATTGTGATTATTGGTCTGTGATTTTATGTTGTTAATTGATGATTTTAGGTTATTAGCTGTGCATTTGAAGTAATTGCGATTATTAATTGATGATTTTAGGTTGTTAATTGTGATAATTTTAGATTGTTAATTGTGCATTGAGCGTTTGAGATTATTGAAGGAGGATGGGACCCAATTGGATTGAATGTGTGATTTTTGTTAATTTTTATTGCATTGAGCATTTGAGAATTGAGAATTGAGATTGTTGACGGAGGATGGGACCCAATTGGATTGAGATACCTGTTAGTTAGCGCAGACACGGACACCACGTCTGATCGACGGTGTCCGACATTTAAAAAATAAATTAACGTATGCCAATGTGTCTGGAGGTGCGTGTCGGTGGGCGTCAGACACGTGTTCGGAGGCATTGGACACGTGTCGGTATGTGTTGGACACGTGTCCGGATGTGTCAGACACGTATCGGACACCATATCGAAACCCTATATGAGGTGTCAGAATTGAGATTGTTGAATGTGTATTAAATTTAGGTTGGTTAGGTTAATGTGACATTTTTAGCGCTAGTTAAGACTAATCAACACTACTTGTCACAATTAAACCCTTATTAGGACTAAATAACCCTAATTAGTCCTAATCAACCCTAATTAGCTATAATTATCTGGAAGTAGCCCTCATTAACATTAATTAGCCCCGACATAACCCAATTAAGCCTAATTAGCCCTAATTAGGACTAATTAGCACTACTCGGCACAATTAAACCCTAATTAGAACTAAATAACCCTAATTAGTCATAATCAACCCTAATAAGCTATAATTATCCGAAACTAGCCCTCATTAACATTAATTAGCCCTAACATAACCCAATTAAGCCTAATTAGCCCTAATTAGGACTAATCAGCACTACTCGGCACAATTAAACCCTAATTAGAACTAAATAACCCTAATTAGTCATAATCAACCCTAATTAGCTATAATTATCCGAAACTAGCCCTCATTAACATTAATTAGCCCTAACATAACCCAATTAAGCCTAATTAGCCCTAATTAGGACTAATCAGCACTACTCGGCACAATTAAACCCTAATTAGGACTAAATAACCCTAATTAGTCATAATCAACCCTAATTAGCTATAATTATCCAAAACTAGCCCTCATTAACATTAATTAGCCCTAACATAACCCAATTAAGCCTAATTAGCACTACTCAGCACAATTAAACCCTAATTAGGATTAAATAACCCTAATTAGTCCTAATCAACCCTAATTAGCTATAATTAATACTCGTAATTAACCCTAATAACCCAGTTAGCCCTAATTAGCCCTTGTACATCCCATAATTACTCCATATTGCCCAGAGATGGTTCAATTACTCGTTGTTTACAAACCCTGCCTTCTTTATATTAGTTGTTGTTTTGAGAAGTCCATTGGCAACGAGATGGTTCAACTCGTTGCCAACGAATTCTATTTAATGTGGAATTGGTAACATATGTAACGATCTTTCTGCAGTTTTGATATTTTGGAAAGATTCTTGCATATGTTATCAATTTCTGAACGCATGCATGCATAAAAACCCTTAGTTCCCGTTCAAAGGTACTCATTACAAAGTAATGCTTTGTAATGAGCCTTTGGATGTCCAGTTTGGACAATTTGGAAAAGCTAATTGTTTATAAAACAGTGTTTTGACTCATGCTTTGTGTTCTATGTCGTGGATATTTGGTACACGTTCTCGTGTGTTTCTCCGGGTGCATACAGATCTGGTTTTCTAACATCCGTCAAACCTTCTTGAGCAAGGTTAGATGAATGTTAGAACACCTAATCGATGTTGTGTACTTGGAGAAATGGGGGGAGGTGCTGCCGAATTTTTCACAGACATGGGACTAAGCATGAGTTAAAAACTGTTTTATAAACATGTGCTTTTCTGAATGGGATAGGACCACTACCTATTGAAGAGTGGAGGGAAAATATGTAGACATGTTGTAACATTCATGCATTCATATTTACATCGGCAATGCCTAATCACTGGTCATAATTGAAGGTGGTATACAGTACGATAATTCAGTCGTCATGTCAGTCGATCGAAGTTGGATGAAAAGGAAGAATGCTGAAAATTTTGAGTGTCGCGTTGACGAATTTCTCGACTTCGCTTATGCGCATCCTGCACATGTTGACCTTGATAAGATAAGGTGTCCGTGCGGTAGATGTGAGTTGTTGCACTGGAGAAAAAGAATTGAAGTAAAATGGCATCTTCGTCGGTACGGTTTTATGGGTGGATACACAAGGTGGACGCAGCACGGGGAAACGATAGTATTGTCGTCCAACCCGACTAGTCAAACTGAAGTTAGGGAGGAGGCACGATATGATTACCGAGATATGATTATGGATGCTGGGCATGCTAATGTTGACTGGGGCGACGACAGTCCACAACCGCCGAACGAGGGGGCTCATCAGTTTTATGAGTTGTTGAGAGCTGCGGAAGAGCCGCTGTGGGATGGAGCTCCGAAACACACACGGCTGTCTACGGTTAGTAGGTTATTACAGTTGAAATCAGACCACGGGCTGAGTGAGAAAGGTTTTAACGAGTTTGTTACCTTAATCAAAGAAATACTGCCCAAAAGTGAAAAGCTACCGCCGTCGTACTATGACGCGAAGAAGATGATGAGGAAACTTGGGTTGAGCTATGACCGGATAGATGCGTGCAATAACGATTGTGTGTTATTTTGGAAAGAGAATAAGGATTTGTCACGGTGTCCAGTATGTGATCATTCGAGGTACAAACCGGACAAAGGGAAGAAGAAAAACATTGCATGGAAGATATTGAGATATTTCCCGATCACACCACGGCTTCAGAGAATGTACTACTCCTCCAATACGGCTGAACATATGAGGGCTCACCGTGAGACTCGCAGCAACGATGCCGATGTGCTGACACACCCAGCTGATGGAGAGGCGTGGAAGGAGTTTGACCGCAGGCATCCAGTCTTTGCTCAGGAAGAATGTTAGACTTGGTCTGGCAACCGATGGGTTCAACCCTTTCGGTCAGTCTACCACGCCTTACTCCTGTTGGCCTGTTATTATTGTCCCTTACAACCTTCCACCAGGCATGTGCATGAAGAAGCCGTATATGTTCTTGTCGTTGCTTATTCCGGGGCCGAAGAGCCCCGGTAAGGACATAGATGTGTGATGGTGCCGGAAATGGTTCGATGATACGTGGAGGTGCCACAAAGGATGCGGTCTGAGTTGGCTTCCAGGTAGGCAACGTGGGAGACAGCAAGGACGGCGCAAGGGCCGAGGACAAGGCTCCCCAGACAGGTCGTGAGGGGTGGCAGTGCTGCGCAGGCAAGGTGACGATGAACAGGACCGACAGTCTGCAGTCCGTGGTGAGGGTATGGCGTCCAGGGTCCGTAGACGGGAGTTCAAGTGTATTTCTCTCACTAGAATTCCAGAGAGAATGTTTCCTTTAGAGAGAGAAAGTGAAAAGTCCAAATGAGAATCCGATCCTTGAAAAAGCTCCAAAGTCCACTATTTATAGGCAAAAATGTGCATGTGTCATAAGTTGACATGTGTCGCCCCCTGGGAACGACACGTCACCAGGGGGCCAACGCACTGACCCTTCGTTGGACTGCCGGTTCCTAAGTTCGTGCTGCCCTGCCCTTGCAACATCTCTCTGCCTGTCTGAGGAGACTGATCATGCCGCGGTAGCATGGTCAGAGTAGCCCGTTGCCCCAGCCTCCAGTCCAAGCCCTTACTGAATCCCACAGGTCTGGCAGCGGCGGGGAAGACCCGACGCCCAGCTGCCAGGTGGACTAGGCAAGATGCCCTTCCGAAGACCTGCTCCCGTCTCCGAGTGACCCGGGGGTCATAGTCCTTAGGGGTGCCGACGCGAGCCCCCAGTGCCAGAGCACGTAGGCTAGTCACGCAGGCACCCTGGCGGAGATAGTGTCCTGGAGGAGTAGCCTATCCCGTAAGCATATAACATGATTGCAGCGCATGGGGCGCGGTTGAGTGCGGGCGACGAGGGTCGCAGAGTGATCTCCGAGCGACGAGGGTCGTTGCGTGGATGGCGCGCGACCGTGAGCGACGGTTGTCATGGCGACAGAGCGGCCACAAGTGACGGTCATCGAGACTACGGGCGACGGTCATCGCGACGAAGGGGCACGGCCGAGAGCGACGGTTGTCGCGACTATGGCGGAGTGCGGCCGCGAGCGACGGTCGTCGTGACAATGGGGTGGGGTCAAAGGTGACGGCGTCGGTGTTCAAGGCAGGTGGCCGACCCCCATGGGGTGGCCGACCCTCATGGGGTGGCCGACCCCAAGGGAGGCCGAGCCTAGAGGGAGGCCGACCCCCAGAGGGTGGCCGACCCCTCGGGGTGGCCGACCCCCCAGGGTGGCCGACCCCCTTGGGGGAGGCCGACCCTAGAGGGAGGCCGACCCCCCGAGGGTGGCCGACCCCCAAGGGAGGCCGACCCTTGGGGGAGGCCGACCCCTTGGGGTGGCCGACCCCTTGGGGTGGAAGGCACGCCGAAGTCGCTTCACGAATGGTTCACGTGACTTGAGCATGCGTTGCTTTGACCGGCCCTCGAGCGTTGAAAAGTTGACCGCTGACTGGGTGATGTGTCGTGCAAAGTGGGTCCCTTGGCGGGTCTTGGGGTGCGACCAGAATAGGGTATGAACATAAGCCCCCTGCGTGCGGCGGGCGCGGAGGGGCAACCCGAGCGGGCGTCGCATGCATAAACGATGTGGTTACAGCCCCTGTTGCTGCGGGGGCCAAGGTTCCTGGTAATGGAGCCGGCGATGACGCTAAGCCCGTGTAGCAGTTTGATTGAGCCGGCGATGGCTTCAAGGTTGTGAGCTCATCCCGTAGTTTGATTGTGCCGGCGATGGCTTCAAGGTTGTGAGCCCATCCCGTAGTTGATTGTGCCGGCGATGGCTTCCAGGTTGTGAGCCCATCCCGTAGTTTGATTGTGCCGGCGATGGCTTCCAGGTTGTGAGCCCATCCCGTAGTTGATTGTGCCGGCGATGGCTTCCAGGTTGTGAGCCCATCCCGTAGTTTGATTGTGCCGGCGATGGCTTCCAGGTTGTGAGCCCATCCCGTAGTTGATTGTGCCGGCGATGGCTTCCAGGTTGTGAGCCCATCCCGTAGTTTGATTGTGCCGGCGATGGCTTCCAGGTTGTGAGCCCATCCCGTAGTTTGATTGTGCCGGCGATGGCTTCCAGGTTGTGAGCCCATCCCGTAGTTTGATTGTGCCGGCGATGGCTTCCAGGTTGTGAGCCCATCCCGTAGTTTGATTGTGCCGGCGATGGCTTCAAGGTTGTGAGCCCATCCCGTAGTTGATTGTGCCGGCGATGGCACTAGCCCGTGCTGGCGCTCAGCCCATGCCGCAGGGAGGGGTCCTCATGCAGGAGCACTACGAGCGGAGCCTCCAGAATGCTGCACACTCTAGAGAGTGGGTTGAAGTCTTCCATGCCCGTGGCGGGGGCGCATGGTGTGGTGAACGGGTGTTATGCCCGGAGGCTTGTAACATGGTCGTGGTGCATGGTCATGGCGACGATTGTCGCGGGGACAATACATGGTGCCGGAGCACATGTCATGAAAGTGGTGGGGCGACGAACGTCGCGAAGCAATACTTTGTGCCGGGGCACATGTGATAAGAATGGCACATGGGTGCGGCGACGAACGTCGCGGAGCTATACTTGGTGCCGGGGGCACGCATGATGAGAATGGCGCACGGGCGCGGCGACGAACGTCGCGGAGCTACACTTGGTGCCGGGGGCACGCATGATGAGAATGGCGCACGGGCGCGGCGACGAACGTCGCGGTAGTGCATCAAGTGACCATTGCCGTTGAGCGCGCGTTGTAAAGGGCGCGATGAGTTGGCACAAGCGACGCGGTTCAAGGAGATGGCACGCGGGCGACGGGGCCTGTCGCGGAGCTGTCATGTGAATGCGTGCGACGAAGGTCGTGGAGGTGGCGCGCGGGCGCGCACTGCGGTCATAGCGGTGACGGCGCGTGGTCGACAAACTGTGGCGAGGGGCCGGCGGACGGGAGCGTAAAGTAAAGGAAAAAAGAAAGAAAAAGAAAAGACAGAAAGAAAGAATAGAAAAAGAAAGAAAGAAAGAGAAAAATAAAAAGAAAACGAAAAGAAAATTGCCCACCCCTATATAAGGAGCGGAGGGGGGCAGGGCGGAGGCACCGCCATTTGTGCCTACGCAAGTCAGAGAGAGAGAGAGAGAGAGAGAAAGAAAGAGAGAAAAAGGGATGGTGAGAGAAGAGGTGGAATTGGGCGAGGGGTCGTCGGGGCCAGGGGGTCGGCCAGTTGGTGGCTCTGCGAGGGGAGGGGGGTCGGCCAGCCACGGGGGCTCGGCCGCACGAGGGGGGTCGGCCCAGCGAGGGGCGTCGGCCGGACAGGGTGCGTCGGCCCAGCAAGGGGGATCGGCCGGGCAAGGGGGGTCGGCCCAGCGAGGGGTCGGCCGCGCATGGGGGGTCGGCCGCACGAGTGGAGTCGGCCGAGCGAGGGGGATCGGCCGGACGGGGTGGGTCGGCCCAGCAAGGGGGATCGGCCGGGCAAGGGGGGTCGGCCGCACGGGAGGGGTCGGCCGCACATGGGGGGTCGGCCAGTCACGGGGCATCGGCCGGACAGGGTGGGTCGGCCCAGCGAGGGGGATCGGCCGGGCAGGGGGGGTCGGTCAGCCACGGGGGGTCGGCCGCACGGGAGGGGTCGGCCGCACATGGGGGGTCGGCCAGTCACGGGGGGTCGGTCACGCAGGTTGTCCGACAGGCCCAAGTCCCATCCTCACAGCCCGGAGCGACGCCAGCAGCGAAAAAAGTTCGGCAGAAGATGTGGGCGAAGCCGCGAGGGGCCGCGACGGGTACATCGCGACCCCCGCGGGATATGATGACTGTACCTGTGCCGGCGCCGCCAGTCGATAAGGCCACACCGTCAGTGGGTGTCGAGGCGGCAGTGCCATTGACCTTTGATGATGGCGGTAGGAGGTCCTACGATCCGGAGCCAGATAAAACAAACACATTGCTGGGGGTGAGGGGAGTAGTACCGTGTGTACCGGACCGTGAGCTGTGGAGGGAGTTGGCCATTCGTGTGGCAGACGGAGCGTTCAGGACACCGTGGGATGGTCCGTCGATGGGAGAGGAGCCTCGGCTGTCGTCACCCTACCTTCGCGCGCCGAGCCCGGCGGAGGCGCCCGTGATGTCGCCGAGGTATGTACCGGCATTGTTGATTGGGAGAGAGGACATACCTTGGTCGCCGGTGATGTTCAAGGGCCATAGTGCGATGCCGGTAGGGTGGGACTTTTGGTGTGAGCATATGTTGGAGACACCGGTGAGGGCGCAGGTGTTGCAGGCACTAGGGCTGTTACCGGCGATCAGTGTTACGGCGAGGGGGGTGGAGTTATATAGGGATACGCCAGGGATGACCCGATTGCTGGCAAGATGGAGCACGCAGTCGCATACGTTCGTGACCGAGTTCGGGGAGATCGGGCCGACGTTACTCGATGTGTTGATGCTGACAGGGCTGCCGATACACGGGGAGGTGGATGCACGGGTGACCCGGCTGAGCGGGGAGGAGCGGTTGTTGCAGACGCAGCTACTGGACATTTTGGCGGAGACGAAGAGGCACCGGAAGGGGACGTACGGTGGGTGGCTGCGCCAGTTCTACGGCACGCCGCAGGCGAGGACAGGCCAGAAGTTGGGCAATGCTGCCCAGTTTGTGATGGGTCCGTATCATGGCAGCGATCGGTACGAGTTGGTGGCGTTTTTGGCGATGTTCTTATCGAGGTAAATTTTGTACTGTCGTGTGATTATTTGTGAATATATCGTATGTCCTGCTTGCCCTGTAAAACGTCAAACTGACATATGTTGCCGGTCGTTGTTTGCAGGTTTGTGTTTGAGGGGACACCTGAGGATGGCATTTCCCCGAGGGTGTTTCCCTTGGCCATTAGGATGGCGCAGGGAAGGCGGGTCGGCTTGGCTCCGGTGTACTTGGGCACGTTATACTCGCGGCTAGATCAGTTCGTGAATGACGTGAAGCGGTCGTATGGTCGGTATCAGGTGGCGACATACGTGGACTGGATGTTTTTGCAGAGGTACCTGTACGAGTGCTTTCCAGGGTACCGTCCTGACGGATACCCACTCGCACACCCGTCACCGACGATGGGGACAGTGACCCGTCCAGGCAGGTCGCGGCAGGTGGCGTTGTGGTGTAGCGGGTCTCGGGCTTTTGCTTGGGCAGGCATCAGGAGGCCGGGGTGCCCGTTGGCACAGATTCTAGACAAACGGGGGGAATGTGAGCGACGGCCCTATATGGAGATGCATGCGTCATATGGTACGCCGCCATGGCTGCACGTGCAGGAGGTGACGACAGATCTGAGCCGGAGAGGCGAGCTAGCGCCAGGACAGCTGGCGCTATTGGTCGCGTATTTTCCCGGCTGGCTCCCGGTATTGACAGATGATGGCGGGAAGCCCGCCGAGTGCTGCTATTATGTGGCGAGGTATTGCCCGGACCGTCTGTCGTTGGCGTTCGGGTACGATCTAGAGCCCCCATGCGGTTATGACAGCCCTTGGAGTGTGGCGACGGCTTTTGGGTATACACTATATGACAGAGCCCGCGAGTGGCCGGCACCGACGACAGAGTGGAGGCAGCCAGGGACAGAGGTGGCAGGGGCGGTGACCGCGGATTATGCGCATTGGTGGGAGCGACTGCGAGGGAGCTGGGCCGGATGGCTGGCACAGCCGTCAGGCACACGTCGACAGGTAGATGTGTTCGCATGTGACCGAGCCCTGAGTTTGATATCGGCCACAGTCGCGAGGCAGTGCGGGATGCTGTCACTGGTGACCGGGAGTTCTGTTCCGAGCTCGGAGAGGGAGGCGGAGGAGGATGCCGTAGAGTTGGGGGACGCGGCTCCCGGGGAGGACCGTGGGGAGGAGCCTATTGCCGAGGTGCCGAGGGTGCCGGGGGCCGGCAAGGGGCCCTTGTCGGCATTGCGAGTGGGGATGATGGAGACAGCTCGTCAGGCTAGTGCTGGTACCTCAGCCCCACACCTATCAGGGGCGAAGAGGCCGCGCGACGTATTAGAGGAGCTAGACTCTGAGGTTTGCTTCTGTCCTTTCTTTTTGTCGTATAAATATGGTTTGCATATTGCTCATAATCTGTGAACTGACAGCGGTTTTGCCAGGGGGACGAGGAAGAGGCGGTCGCGGGGGGGAGCGAGGCCGAGACTGAGATCGCAGGCGAGGAGGCTATGGCAGCCGAGGCCGGCAGATTAGTTGACAGTGACGAGACCGAGGCCGTTGAGCTATTGACGGCCAGTGTGCCGAGGAGGGTGAGCCCATTGCCTGCTACGGAGGAAACGGTGGGGGCACTATACGGCGGAGAGGGGAGCGATACGGTGATGTTCGACATTGACGAGGACTGGTGGACAGGCATGGAGACGCCGGTTGTGGGAGGTGATGGTGGCGAAATGGCGGAGCCTGAGTCTGTTGTTGCTGCCTCGATTCGTGAGCGAGAGACACCGGTTCAGGCCGTGGTGGTGCGACGGCATGACACATTGCCGGAGTCCGTGGTTGAGGTCGGAGCTACTCTTCTGGCGATGCACTCAGCCACGATTGGGGCGCAGAGGGCGGGTGGGATGTCGGAGATTTCTGCAGCGGGCGGCAGTGGCGCGACAGTAGGAGATATGAGTAGAGGATCCTCGAGCGGTCAGGTGGATGTGGCAGCTTGGGGGGCCTCCAGCTACCGGCGGAGACTGTGCGCCGGTTAGAACTGGTGAAGGCAGCGTTCCCGCAGACATTCGAGAGCGTGGTGGTAGAGAACCCAGTACTACGGATGTGGGTGTCTGCAGGGTTTATGGAGTGGTTGCTGCCGTTCGCCAGTGTGCCGTCGTCGGGTTGGACTGCAGAGTTCGTTGCTCGGTCGCTTTCAGAGTTCGCTCCGTTCACATCGCTAGGTATGCAGCTGGACTGGCTAGCAGATTTCTTTAGATCGAGGAGCGTCAGCCACGATATGGATGAGAGGCGTGCAGTCGTGGTTATGCGGGAGATGTTGCTGGAGCGGCGCCGCACAGGATTAGAGGCAGAGCGGTCAGAGATCACGGCAGAGTTGGCCGGGATTGACATGCAGGTGGCAGAGATAGAGAGACAGCTCGTCGATTTGCAGAGGCAGTTGTCCGATCTACAGAGGCGGCGAGGTGAGGTGGACGGGCGAGAGTCAGAGCGGTTAGGGCGACAGGCCGAGCTTGATGCTGGATGGTCAGAGGTACAAGCGGAGCGGGAGGTACTTCAGGCATTCAGCTCCCACCCAGTTGCATCGCTGTTGTCTAGACTTTCCTAGCTTGTACGTTACTTTGCCGTAGTTGTAGTGCTTAACGACGGCTAGTAAACGTTTGATGTATATGTACATATTTTTGATGGTCTCGGCTTATTGTATGTTATGTTCGGTTGCTCTCTTCTTTTCTCTCTCTTTTTTGAATGTCTTGCTTGTTTCGGTTACTTGTGAATGCTCTCCCATTCCCGCTCGTAGAAAGTGACTTAGGAAGCATAGGTTGAGAATGAGTGCCAGCTGGGCAGAAGTTGAGGTAACAGCATGACTTTGTATTGATAGGACGCGGTACAAAACACCATTACATGACTAGTGTAGAACGCTACACAGATCAACAAAAAAATACAAGTCTGCAAGCAATGTCGCATGTACAAAAATGCTACGAGGGCGCGTTCTATGACGCGACTACACATAATACTTCTTCAGGTAGCGGCCGTTGATGGGGGCCGAGACCTGACCGTCGTCGTGGTTGAGCAGGAGGTACGAGCCATTAGTGCGGGCTTCGTGCACCGTGAAAGGGCCGTCCCAGTTTGGCGTGAATTTAGGAGCTGACATGTTGGCCCGCACATGCTTGGCGGCTTGAAGAACAAGGTCGCCCTCGATAAACGAACGTGGCTTGACGGTCTTCCCATAAGCTTTCGTAAGCTGCTCATGATACTTCTTCATGCGGCGCAGGGCCGTGGCTCGTCGTTCGTCGAGGCCGTCAAGTGCCGCGAGCCGGGCTTCTTCATCTCCGAGACTGCTGCTTAGGGAAAGTCGAGCCGATGGTTCTGCGATCTCGGCAGGTACCACACACTCGTCCCCGTAGACGAGAGAGAAAGGCGTGGCCTTTGTCGCTGTGTGCATGGATGTTCTGTAGGCCCAGAGTGCCAGATTCAGTTGTTCGGACCACGACCGGTCGGCGTCATGCACCATTCGCGATAATACTCGTAGCAAAGTCTTGTTGGACGCTTCAGCTTGACCATTACCTTGCGGGTAATAGGGAGTTGATGTGGCATGGCTGATGTTGTACCTTTCCATGAGAGCTCGAACCTCTCGGTTAATGAATGGGGTGCCATTGTCAGATATAATACACCGAGGGATGCCGAAACGACAGATGACGTCGCGTAAGAAGTTGGAAACGGCACCTCCCGTGGCTCTCCGCAGAGGTACGGCTTCAACCCACTTCGTAAAGCGTTCAGTAGCAACCATGATCCATGAATGGCTTCTGGACGGCGGGTGGATGGGGCCGATGAGGTCGAGGGCCCAAGAATGAAATGGCCAAGGTGCTGAGATCATGTGCAAGTCGGATGCTGGCGAGTGTATCCTGTCGGCGTGCCGCTGGCAGGGTTGGCAGCGTCGGACATGCGAGATGGAGTCGGATTCCATAGTCGGCCAATAATACCCCAATCTTAGTAATTCTGCATACAGCTTCTGGGAGCCTTGATGTTCACCACAATCACCATTGTGTACTTCGTTAATGACTTTGACCACTTGGGCACCTTGCAAGCATCGCAGGGTGCGTCCCGAAAATCCCTTGCGAAATAACTCGCCTTCCGTCACAAAATACCTGACTGCCTTGCGCTTGATGGATCGTGCTGAGCCGCGGTCAGGTGGTAGAATCCCGTGGGATAGATACTGGATGAAAGGCTGGCGCCAGTCACCCTCGATGTCAATGACAAGAGCTTCGGCACCGTCGGGTGCATACAAGCACTCGGGACAATCCTTTTGTATATCCGAGGCGTCCTTGGCCATGGATGGCCAATATAATCCCATACGCTGGAGGCGACGATACAGAGGGGGACCGTCGAGGCCACAACACTTCTGGTGGCCGAGCTGTAATTTGTGTTTTGCCTCTTCCGGTGCCAAACATCTTGCTAGAGTGCCTCCGGGACACCGCCTGTATAAGACATCTCCCATCATTGAAAAGTCTGTAAGGGTGGAGGCATGAGCAAGAGATGGCGCTTTAAGTTTGTCGATGATAGGTTGCCTCCAATCGTCCGCAGTAACGTCCCTCGGGACTAGGTTCAGTGCTGTGCATGGTTCCATTCTCTTGACGATGGTTAGCATCCGTTGTTCACCATCGACCTCTATCTTTGACGCGATCGTGGCCAAGCAGTCCGCATGTCTGTTGTGGCACCTATTGTGATGTTCATACTGGACATGACCGAGTCTTCCTTCCAAGTGTTGCACCAAGGCACGATAAGGTGCCAAGGCTGGTTCTTTGACCGCGAACTCCCCGTCCGCCTGCTTCATGACCAGATTTGAATCTCCTTTCACACACAGCGCCTTAGCCCCCATACTGACGGCGATCATGAGGCCAATGACAAGTGCCTCGTATTCAGCTTCGTTGTTAGACACCGGGAATGCAAGTTTGAAGGATAATGAAGTGGTAACACCGTCTGGTGCCCGCAAGACTATGCCGGCACCCCCTTGCCGGAGGGGCGTGCCATTGGGGCCTTTGCTAGTGGCAGAGCCGTCGAATTCAAGCGTCCACAGTCCATCGATGTCGGTGATCAGGGCTGTCTCCTCCCCCGGCAGTTGATCCGATATCGGTTCACATTGTTGGCGTGGGAAGAAGGCCAGGAGGTCTGCGAGTGCTTGGCTCCGCAGAGCTGTAGGATTCTTGATAGATAAACCGAATTCGGCCAACAGCAGCAACCACCGTGTGAGTCGGCCAGACAGGGCGGGACGTGTAAGCATGTAACGGAGCGGGTCAGCCTTGGTGACGAGTGTGATCTGATGCGCTAGAAAGTAATGTCTGAACTTTTGTGAGGCGTACACCAAGGCTAGACAGTGTTTCTCGAGCTCGGAGTAGTTGGCTTCGGGCCCTCTGATCACTCTACTGAGGTAATAAACAGGACGCTCGACACCTTCGACTTCTTGGGCAAGCAAAGCCCCGATGGATCTGGGTGTGGAAGTCAGGTAGAGTAGGAGTGGGATGCCTCGTTGTGGTACGACCATGGTTTGCGGTGACATGAGGACCGCCTTAATCTGTTCAAATGCTTGCCGTTGGGGCGCGCCCCAATTCCACGGTGCGCTTTTACGCGTCAAGTGTTGAAATGGCGTAATGAGCTCGGCCAGTGCGGGTATGAAGCGTCGGAGGTAAGAGACCTTGCCGAGGAAGCTCTTCAGTTGCTTTGTGTTCTTGGGGGGGGGCATTTCTTGGATGGAGGCTGCTTTCGAGGGGTCAACGTCGATGCCCTGTCGACTGACCAAGAACCCGAGGAACTTGCCGGAGGAGACTCCGAAGGCACATTTCAATGGATTCATCCGCATGTTATACTGGCGGCAACGATCAAAGACCGCTTGAAGGTCGGTGAGGTGATCACTTTCCTTCCTGGATTTGATAATAAGATCGTCGACATAGTCTTCCACAGTATGGTGTATCATGTCATGGAATATTGCTGTCATAGCCCTTTGATACGTAGCACCCGCATTCTTGAGGCCGAAAGGCATAACTTTCCAACAAAAATTACCCATAGGAGTGCGGAAGGCTGTCTTGGCGCTGTCGTCGGGGTTCATGCGAATCTGATTATAACCTGCGAACCCATCCATGAAAGATAAAGTTTCATATCCGGCGGCGGCCTCCGTGAGCATGTCGATATTGGGTAGTGGAAACTCGTCCTTGGGGCACGCCCTATTCAAGTCCCGAAAGTCGATACAGACGCGGACTTGGCCATTCTTCTTTTGTACAGGGACGACATTAGCCAGCCAAATAGGGTGAGTGATAGGTTCGATGAAGCCTGCGCGCAGGAGGCGTTCAATCTCTTGCTTGATTTTCAATTCGAGCTCGGGGCGGAATGTCCGCGGGTGCTGTCGGCTAGGGATAGATCCGGTAGCAATGTTGAGATGGTGTGTGACTAAGGCAGGATCCAGTCCGGGCATCTCATTGTAGCTCCATGCTAAGACATCACGATACTCGTGTAGGAGGGAAACCAATTCCTCTCTTCGGCCGGGGGCGAGTTTTGTGCCAATGTAGGTGTGCCGCGGTTCTTCGCCCGGGTCGGCCAGGTTGATTTCTTCAATATCTTCAGCCTGAGGTCGAGGGCCATCCTCATAGCAAGGTGGTGCCGCGCCGGGGGTGAGGTCAGGATCTGGCTGGCAATGCTCGGCCGTGCGGCACCATTCAGTCTCTCCAAGGGGGTCGGGGTCGAGGGGGTCTGAGAGGGACCGCCTGGAGCCCCTGCATACCGTCATAATTGATAGATGATCTTGCCGTCCTTGACGATACGTCGAAAGGCCGGCTCAGCCTTTTGCTTCTTGGACTTGGGGGAAGAAGGGGGGGAATTGGTCGTGGCAGCAGGCGGAAGCGGTGGGGTTGACCCATTATTCTTGTTACTTCTCCCGGTTTTGTCCTTGGGAAGCTTGTCCCCGCACAGCTCATCCCAGGTCGGCAGCCTGGTAGAATGTACATGAGTAGCATTCTCCCCATCCTCGGCGAAATTAGTGAAGAAGGAGGCCTCGGCGAAATAAGACTCGGCGCATTCAAAGGGGGCTTTGGTTGCAGGGATTGTCATTGCTACCTCATGTCCCGTAGAACCGGCTACCAGCTTCACACATTGATGGTATGTTGAGGGAACGGCCTTGTTGTCGTGGATCCATGGTCTCCCGAGCAGGAGGTGAAAGGCAGCGCTGTCTATTACGTGAAAAGTAGTGTCGCGACGGACAGTTCCGACCATGAGGTCGACGGTGATATGGCCGAGGGTCGACTGAGGACCCTGTCCAAAGCCGGTAATATTGACGGGGTCACGGATGATTTTCCTTGGGGGAATGCCGGCCTGTTGCAGGGTGATGAGGGGTATGATGTTGATCGAGGCGCCGCAATCAACCAAGGCACGACGGAAGCCCGTGCCATTAACAGTACACTCTAAAAACAGCGGCCGATTGTGATGCTCGACCGGCGGCGAGTCTTCATCCGAGAAGACTAAGGCCGTAGAGGGGATGTGACGTAATTCAGCCTGGGCGGCGAA